>JAOTQE010018906.1:0-22321 GCA_025631205.1 Nesometra sesokonis | reverse complement strand
GTCTTACGCATGAGCCAGAAAAAGTTGTCAGGTATATGATGGTCCGCTTCTCAGGAAAAAGAACCCTCCCATTCACATCTCAGCGTACGGGCCTGCTCAATGAGCTCTGATTGTACTGTAATGTAATTGTATGAACGTCCTTACACAGTAGAGTCTCAAGGTGCTGTGGACCAGATGTTACAGTACCAGATGTTACAGTACTATGATTTCTACACCCCTAAGTGCCGCATGTGCTCCTGCTCAATACAGGCGCTCATTAATCTATCTACAGCAGGGAATTTATGGACCAATACACCAGGGTAAATCCCTACTCTTCTTAAAAGATGTTCTGAGTTCTTTATAGTACACATGAGCCGTTTGTGTACACTGGGCCTACGGTTTATAGTCCCTATCCGAAAAGACTTGTTCTACCACCAGAACTATGGTGCGAGCGGCCTCGAACCCATGCTGTTGTTATTGCTTTGGCTCACGGATTCCCTGCTTTAACCGCTCGACCATACAATTAGCATAACTATCTTAATTTCTGAAAGAATTTCTGTTCATCTATGGAAAAAGGTGCATTATTTTTATCAACTACGCCTTACACAGTAGAGTCTCAAGGTGCTGTGACCAGATCATGTAAATGTTGTAGTCAACTGTACCTTATGGGTAAAATGATTATATATTTTTAATTTTGTAATAATTTGAAAGTGTTTCTACATTTACAGAAATAGTAAACCATTGATTTCATATTTTCTAGCAGTGAAATAGAACAATTATAAGAACATATAAAACTAAAAATGTGAGAATCATCAATATTAATACTATAATATAAAAATGATATATTTTTTAATTTTATGTTTGCTCAATTTATGCCTACAAAAATTATAAGAACATTTAAAATATAAAAATATGAGAATCATCAATATATAAATATTAATATTATAATATAAAAATGATATATCTTGAAATTTTATGTTTGCTCAATTTATGCCTACGACATAAAGATATTGGCATGAACGTATGTCATGGGTTATTTAGAGTTCGAATAATGCGAAATGACTTTAGTGGCGCATAGATAGTGTCAAAAGAGTGACCTACATTTGGTCTCGTTTATAAAGCCTGCGTAGTCAAATAAACTTAACATAAAACCCCAATTGATTGGTTAATAAGCCGGTAAAATTAACAGTTAATATACAGTAATAGACCATTGGTTTTTTGATAAACCTTGAGTACAAGAGGAAATAAAAATACTTCACTTATTTATTTGTTTTATTTATTTGGTGACATATCCAGCAACGAGTTAATGCCGGCTATTTACAAAATGAGGAATATACGTCATGCTTTCTATTCTATTATTAAGCTTGGTGTGGCGTGGTTTTTTTATAGACAACTCTAGAGGAATATTCCAACAATTTGAAATACTGATTTTGTTTGATTTCTCATGGAGGTAATACCTCAATGGTTTATAAACAGTTTGATTTAGAGTCCGACAATTTTACATGTGATTACAGTGGTTAAAGAACATGTGGCAGAGCCAAGCAAAATGAGGCACAAGTCGGAAAATTTAAAATAGTGCTTTTTGTGGATTATAAAACTACCGTATTATCTTTAACATTTAAAAAAATCAGTTTCATGCGATGTTTCCTTGCAAAGTTATGTGAACAAATGAAGTTCAAACATTTAAAATGTAAGTTTTGAGAAAACTGCATTTGAAAATTGTTTATCAGTATACAATACATTGTAAGCAAGGTTATTTTAAATTGCATTTTTTAAATATTGCTTGACCATATATCTGAAAATTGTTAACATAGTATGAAAGTTGAATGTATGAACTGTATATTTTTTGAATAAAATAAAATTTGAAAAAAATTGACCATTTTTAAATTTCTGCCTATTTTTGGAAAACTAGCATTTGCGACTTACGTCTCATTTGGTTTGGCTCTGCCACATATGGTATTTTGATCTTACAAAATTTTTTAAGCATGTTATTATGTAATATAAATCCACATTTTTAGAAATAAATTAGTTTTCTTTATTATTGTAAACACCATACAGTTGAACCTCCCTATGTGGAAACCTCTCGTAAGCGGACACCTCCCATAACGGACACAAATTCAAAGACCCGTTTGTTCTTCATATCTAATACGTGCATTTGGTACCTCCCATAAGCGGACGCGGACACTTTTTGTCTTCAAATTTAGATTTCTCGTATGTTAATTTACCTCCCATATGCAGACATGCCCGAAAAATTAGTGATTTTTCTGTACAACGAATACAAATTTCTTTAATAAATAGTACTTATTCTGTAATGGCTGAGAATCATATTACTGAACTCATCTTTAAAATGATAAACAATATTTAATAAAATATACAATGCGGTGTCTAGACATTTAAGAGGTCATTTGTGTTGAGAAGGCCATGGAATATGAGGCAAAATGACGCATAAATAAATTTACAACTTTGGCCCTCTATCAGCCAAAATTCTCGTAAGCGTACACCTCCCGTAAGCGGACACTTTTCCCGGACCTGAGGGTGTCCGCGTACGGGAGGTTCAACTGTACTTGATTCCCATTTTCAGTACTGGTCGAAAAATGTAAAAATGCGAATAGTTGACCTAATGAGCTTCTGATGACTCATGATGTCTTGAGACACCACTATGATGCACACGGCCAATTCTCAATGAAAAAGTCTATTCCTCACATCAGGGCTCGATTTTTTACTAGCCCAGCGTACAATGGCTAGTGAAAACCGCACTGGGCTAGTGAATTTCCATTTCTACTAGCCCAGTTGGCTAGTGAATACAAGTGTCAAGCAATCACTTTTACACAGTTGCCACAGACATGTTTTATTTGAATTGCTTGTGGACTAGTGAAATGTAAAGTCAACTTGCCCAGTGGACTAGTAAAAAAAAACCAAAAATCAAGGCGTGCACGTATCATGTGCGATCAGTGTATGAGGTATCAGTCATTTTTTATGTCATAAAACTGATTAATTTGATCTCTCGGCATTTTTAAGTATTGAATGAGATTGGTTGTTATTGTTAATAAAACAACCTTTTTATATATTCTAACAAAAAGAACATGTGAAAACTAAATTATAACAATGTGAAGGACATTTTAAAATTAATATAGTGAATTATTAAATATTCATATTTAATTAATATTATATTAGCGTAGGACTATATTTTGTATAGGCGGAGTAAACGGCTGGCAAACACCTATCCCCGCCAGATTGCGAGTGTATCATAGTTATGGTCTCTCACGAAATTCTAACATGGGGCCAGTACGTAGAAAAGGTCAGTTCCTTTAAAACCAAAAATTTTTCTCCCACCACCACCCCATTACTCCGCCTAGTTTTTAATTGGTTGTGGGTGTTTATTTCCCCCATATTGGGCCCAGTTGGGGTCAAGTTGTGTTTACTGTATTTTTGTTGTCGTTACTAAACGGCCAGATGAACCCATTTCTGTTTTCTGTCTGTCTCATTGATTCATACGTAACTGGTCCCAACTGAGTTTTTTAAAATGTGTGTTATATGGTTTTAATGTAAAAACGTTTTAGTTAGCATGCAATTTACATTTCCTGGAGAGTTAGTTTTGAAGAGAAAGCATGTAGGGATTATGTAAAAATGATTCTACTGCAGTTACTATTGCTATTAAGACTACAGCAGTTACTGCAGTAATCTATTGTGATTAAGTCTACTGCAGTTACTGCCATTGCCATTAAGTCTACTGCAGTTACTGCAGTAATCTATTGCTATTAAGTCTATTGCAGTTACTACAGTAATATATTGCTATTAAGTCTACAGCAGTTACTGCAGTAAGGCCTAAAAACAAAATTGTTATATTGTCCAAACACAGAAAAATTTTAAAACAGGGTCGGTCGGTCGGTCAATTTTTTTTTTTAGGCCAACTAAATATTGTTTGTTCCCGGTCTACTGCCCGGGTAGAAAAATACGATTAAAAACAATTCTACCCGCAAATTATAAAATGGGATTTCCCCATTTACACTGCGAAGTTGTTTTTGTTTACTGTACTACGATCCAACAACAATAAGTCTTAAATCCAACGTAAATCTCAGTACTGTACATTGCGCCGCACCGCAGCCTTTCCCAACAACGTTGCTTGTTTCCCAACGAGGAGCTCGCAGCGAGCTCGCTAGAAAACATGCTAGCGATTCGCTTGGGTGAACAGGGTGCCAGCAGCGTGCAATTTCCGAACCGTAGAAATCTATACTGTGGAGGAATCGCGATGTGCCGCAGCTAGTTCCTTCGGCTTTGCAATTTCCGAACCGATAAAGATCATACTGTGGAGGAATCGTAATGTTCCGCATTTAGTTCGTATTTACGATTTGGGCATCGGTTATATTTTGCTACTCAAATTCCTCGCTATGTCGACCGAATTCAGATACAGTACAGTGAAATTGAGGTAGCTAGTTTAGCGCCAACCTAGGCCTAAGGTAGTGTTTTTATTATATTGATTTGTATGGTAATTTCGCCTCCGCAAGATCGGCGAATAGGCCTAGGGGCAACCAAAGCTGAAAAATTTAGTATGATCAAAAAAAAAAAAAAAAAAAAAAAAAAAATCCGACTCTAGATTTTCGCGATTTTTTGTGTTGGTCGGGTTTGGGCAACATAACAATTTTTTTTTTAGGCCTAATCTATTGCTATTAAGTCTATAGCAGTTACTGCAGTATTGCTATTAAGTCTACTACAGTTACTGCAGTAATCTATTGTGATTAAGTCTACTGCAGTTACTGCAGTAATATATTGCTATTAAATCTACAGCAGTTACTGCAGTAATCTATTGCTATTAAATCTACTGCAGTTACTGCAGTAATTTATTGCTATTAAGTCTACTGCAGTTACTGCAGTAATGTAGTGCTATTTTTGTTTACATTGGTGACTACAATGACACACTGAACTGTTGTTACTGAATTACTGCAGTACCTGCATCAGGATAGCAAAACAATTTTAACATGCTCCCTAATATTAATAAATTTGAACATATAACTGCCATGTTTAAACACAATGCTTGCAATTGACTCCCATGAAAAAAAAGTGCCCCTTTATATTAGATATAATGGCCTTTGAACAAAAAAAATGGAAAAATAATCATGTAGAAAATATGGGATAGGTTTGTTAATTTATTTCTTTTTATTGAGAGATTGAAAGAGGAGAAGGTTCATGCACCTGAATTTTATTCTCCCTCCTGAAATTTTCCATTATACGCCCCCAGAATTTATATCAATATGATGTAGGTTAACTTGTTTGATTCTCCCAATTTAATATTTAAACTGTCATTAAATTGTCTACTTTAAATATTATGTCTTTGACCTAATTGTGCTTAAGCAGAGGTCTAATATGAAATATATATTTTATTGCATCATATTTCGGGAATTATCATTCCAGTTGGTCCTATAGAAATATAATTGGGATAATGGCACAAAGAACACTCAAATGCCATTAAACCTCTTAGGAATACAAATTTAATTACTTTTAACTTCAAGATCACAATTTTTTCTAGATCTTAATTTATGTGCGTTTTAAGCCCAATTAAGACAATACGGTGCAGATAAAACTGAAATGGGACAAACTAGTTTTGACTAAATTAATGGTGTGTGTTTTGATTGGCTAATTGATCTCATAAATGTTTAATACCCAGCTAAATATAGGTTGTAACCTATGTAAAATTGCTACAGATACTGTAATGAGTAAATTGATGGGTTTACTTGAAGGGCTAAAAGTTCCAATTCAAGATTCAAGATTTTTATTGCTACTGAAGCCAGCTATGGGCTATTATCCGCTTAAAATTACAATAAAAATACTACACTAGACAATACATAACAATAACAAGCAATCGTAAACGATTGCTTGTTATTGTTAGACGGAGCTCATTGCAATACCCTCTCACTTCAATGGGGTGAGGGTAAATATATACAGTGTAAGTTGTAAATGTGAAGGTGGGGGGTGGGGGTGTTAATGATTAAAGAGAGCAAGTTTTATGTCTTTAACAGAAATTTCAAAAGAGTCAAGAGCAAGGTCATAAGATAGTTGAAGGGAATAGGGTAAAAAGGAGGATTTAAAACGGGTAGTGGGAACAGGGATAGGAAGAAAGCATTTTATTTCCTTTATAGTTCACTCGAGGCAATAATAATAATGCGTTGAAAACTATTACACTATTTCCTTTAGTATTATTGTTGAAAAAGCCTCACATTCAATGGATCGTTTATTGGAGATTTTTAGAAGATCTATGTTAGATGTGTGCTATTGTTAACGGCTGGTGTTTTTATCACAGCACAGGGAATAACACAGCAGGTAGAGCATTAGTGTGATAGTAGTAAACGTGTGTGTTGAATATACAGAGTACTAACACAGTGAGATGTAACAGACTTTTTCTGAGAGGGTTACCATAGTGTCAACCAATAGAGGAAGTAAAAAGGCCAAACATTTAAAAGAATCAATATTTTTATTGATGTTGATAACATCCGGAGGAAGTTGAAATGTTCAATTAGTTCATTCTTTATATACTGCAGGGATTCACCCCACATAAATATAAGAGCACCTGGAAATGATATTGTTCACTGTACACAATCCTCTTTTGACCCTCTACCCCCCTTCACCATCTTCCCCTTTTCTTATGTTGAGGGTAGGTTAATGGTAGCGTAACATACCATATATTTTGGTGTATAAGTTGCACCTTCAATATGCAATTTTGGCTGCAAAATTTGGTGTGCGTCTTATACACCGGACCATACACCGACAAGGTAAAATTCTTTAAGTCCGAAAATGTAAACAGATAGCCGGCGAGCCTACCCATAGGCCTAGCATATTACACGAGTTTGAAAAACATTTTAATACTCACAGATAAGATTTCAAAACATAGTAAAATATTCAAGCGGTGTAAAAACTATTTTTAAAACTAAGAATGATTGTTTTAATAAAAAACATTATTATTCTTCAATGTTTTATTCGTCTTTTCAACAACATGGCTGAATTATTAATTTGTAAAAGTTTAGTGTTTAAAAAAAAATAAATACTTCGACTTGTTCACGAAAATTTGAACCTGAAAATAGGCGCGTCTTATACAAAGAACATTAAAAAAATCACGAAATTTTCCGTCTACATCTTATACAAAGGTGCGACTTATACACCGAAATATATGGTACACAGAATACTAGTGGTTCTTGGACTAGCCTCGGATTTGCGTAATTCAGTGATCAAGTGACATCCAGAGAATAACTAGCACTAAAAGTAAAGGCAAGATTACTGTAGGCTAATGAGATAATTACAGGTAGGGACCCAGCAAACACAAAACGTTCTTATGACGTTCATGAACGTTGTGATTTTGTATGTGACAAAATAACATTTGCAAAACGTTGAACAAACGTTACATGAATGTTCAAGCGTTATAATTACGTTAGATGTTGTGTAATTTGGTTAAATGTAAATACTTATTGTTCTACAAAATAACGTTTTTAACACCAAAATATAACGTTATATAACGTCCTTATAATATTATATTGTTAGCTGAGGAGTTACTCTAGTATATACTTCACTTAACCCTGTTGTGGACAGAAAAGGGGACATTTAAAAATTACATACGCATTTCTTTGGCCAAATTTAACCACCTTTCACCCTTCTCGCTATTTGTACTTTCAGCTTGACCACTCCCCCACCCCATACTCAATGTTATAGATCAGTCGATATTGCAAGCCACACAGCTGATATTGATACATTTATATAATATGCATACATAAAACTAATCCTGGACCACCCCCACCCCTGTACACATTTCATTTGTATGTATTTAAACACACGATCCCCTACCCCTTTGTGTTAGATTCCCCCTTTAAGGGTTATTAAAATAGTAGTATTTTAGCAATTAAAGAGAACGTTAAAGATTGTGAAATAATTTATCCAGTGCTGTATACACATCTAAATAATTATTATTGTTAAAATATAACATTGCTCGTTAATTTTTATTACAATACCAATATAACAATAAATTATTGTGAGTGTTTTATTATTTTATATTGTCTTCAAACAATGATGATGAAATGAAAGAAAGTTTTGATCAATAAAAACATCAGAAATGTCTTCCACTAGGTAAAGTTATTCACACAAATCTAAATTTTTGCAGCGAAACAAGTCACGAATGTTGTATCCAATCTAACGTTGGACATTATGTCCTTCATTGAAGTACATTAATGATCATCTTTATTCAGCAATATAAGTGGTATCCCTGAGGTTAGATACCAATAATTACTCGATGCAACAATATGGAATAGTATTCCCAAATGAGTTCCCTCGGGAATATTATATTCCATGGATGGTAATAAAAGCTGGGGTGATGATGTAGAATGCTTGGAGTCCTTGGTAATTCTGTATTCTATAATGAAATACTGCTGATGTATTTGGCAGCATTCAGTAGGCATTCGTAACATATTTGCATGGATATGTAGTTTTTCACAATTGTTTGCGGTATTGAGTCTCGCATAAAATACAAAATTCTACTATTAACTTTTAAAGCTCTTCTCCAAAACCAACAAACTTACTTGCGCGATCTCCTGTCAAAATATATTCCTCATGCTCGCCTCCGTTCATCAAATCGTAACCTTTTAGTTGTGCCGCACCAAATCCTATGGCCAAAGGTCTTTTTCATTTTCTGCTGCCACCTTTTGGAACTCTTTACCTAACACAGTCACCGAATCTTCCTCTGTTTCAGTTTCTAAGGTCAATCTCAAAACCCACCTATTTAATAACTAACATGCGAAGCGCCTTTGATTTTTACTAAGGTTTAACGAATTGGGGCTATATAAATGATTGATTATTATTATTATATTTATTATTATTATAACATTTTTCGCAAACCCTCTGCCGTTAAAGGTTTGGATTTGGAATTTTAAACGAAATTATTTATTGCCTGTTCCAAACCTGCAACATAAATAATACAACATTTTGGAAAGAAATAGGAGTTTACTTTTACTAAAAACTCTAATTTGTGAACATTTTGCTGAAAAAGAAAATACTCTAAGGCCGTGTTTCAACAGGAAAAAATTATCCATTAAATATCACAATAAAAATTATTTGATAAAAGAGCTGCAGAAACGGGGTTTAACCAATTCTGACGTGATAAAATTATCCGATAATTATCCGATAATTGTCTTAAATGCGATATTTTTTTACCTTTGACCTAGGGTCAACCTCCTCTCCCTACCGTTCAAGAGACGCTCCAACAAATTTCGGGCGGTGTGATCGGGCCTTTAATCGGTAGGATTAGCAGTTATGCCAAAGTGTCGTTGGTTTTGTAAGAATTTACTTTACAAAGTTCTCCTAATTTTGTTGTTTAAACCACAAGAATACATTTTAAGACATGTGGTATTATAAATGTGGTAATATTTCAATTCAATTGAAATTAAAATCCATAATAAACCTGAATTTCTTAAGTCTTTCCCTTTCCTAATAACTCTGCATTCATTAAAATGGTTAAAATCCCACCACAATACTCCTGCAGGAAGTCTATGGGATCAACCCATCAGTATTATATACTGATCCAGCAAAGCCACTCTGTGAATGAAGAATCTACACCAAGGTGTTTCAAAACCATATTTTTATTTTTTTTTTTTTGCATGTTTGCTTTATATTGTTTATTTTCTTTTCATATGGAGTCATCGAATGAAAAGCCAAGGTTATTGTTGAGATGTGGGTTACACGGGAATAATAAAAAATGTGAAATGAATCTCTGAAACAATATTATTGATCTTTTGAGTAATATTTCTATAAGTACAGTGAGTGACTAATTGTCATGAATATATTTTTTATCATTATTGTCATTGAGATGTTATAAATGGTGTCTTCATTGGCAACATCATCATTCTTTTACAATATTTTATTGCCCAAAATCTTGAAAATCATGGTTGGGTTCAGGGGCGAATCAAGCAGGGCTGGATAGAGGGGGCACAATGCCAGATAGATGGGGCCCGGTGCCAAATTTGATGTTGTTTCTAGGGGTCTTATTTTCTTCCGAGGCCAATTTTCAAAGAAGATGCATTTCTTCAGTATCTGATAGGTAAATTTCACAGATATTTTATTACAAACAATGAGTGTTTTAAGTTTTCAGATAATATTCGTCCTAAGTCAAATGTGGTAGTGGGGGCCTGGGTTGGGTCTCTCCTTGGATATGCACCTGGGGGTTTGTTTTTGAACATTGATATCTCCCTACTTTTTGACTAAATACATAAAGTGATTGTGATAGTGGTAAAAAATACTTAAGTTATCTTGAAAATAGTACATAATACATGAATTATCTCAAATTGGTCAACAAAAAAAAGTAAAATTACAGAAAATTCAGTACAGCTGCTAAAAAAACTGAACCAACCCACTTAAATTGTTAAAAATCATGTATTAGAGCAACACAATTTCTTTTTTGTAGGCCTTAACATTCATCATCAAAAGGGGCTTTGTCTTATTTCCTCACTTCGAAATGTTAGGGTAGAGGCAGGCAGAAAAGTCAGTGTTATCGTTGTTTTGTCATTGTCATCGCCATCGTCGTCATCATCGTAATCATCAGTATCATCATCTATCATCATGAATATATAACTGAAATGTTATCCTGGTTAAATAAGTTTTAATAAATAATTCCTCATCATCTATCATCATCATCATCTATCATCATCATCATCATCTTACCAACATCAGCATCATCATCATCATCATACTCATCATCACCATCAACATCATCATCATCATCATCAACATCATCATCATCCCGTCAACATCATCATCATCATCAACATCATCATCACCATTAACATCATCATCATCATCATCATCATCATCGTCATCATCGTCATCATCTTCATCATCTATTACCTCATGCTCATCATCACCATCAACATCATCATCATTATCATCATCATCATCATCTTCATCATCTATTACCATCATCACCATCATCATCACCATCGTCATCATCACCATCATCATCATCATCATATCATCATCACCATTAACATCATCATCATCATTATCATCATCATCATCATCATCTTCATCATTTATTACCTCATCCTCATCATCACCATCAACATCATCATCATTATCATCATCACCATCATCATCATCATCGTCACCATCGTCATCATCATCACCATCATCATCATCATCATCAACATCATCATCACCATCATCATCATCAACATCATCATCACTATCCTCATCATCATCATCATCATCTTTATCGATCATCATAATTTTTATTTTTATTATTTAAAAATAATTCTGCAAGTTTACAAAATGCACATCTGTTTTATTCTAATTACAGCAGAGAAAGTAACAAGCGGGAACCACTTACAAACTTATCTATCAGTCAGTTGATCACATATTTAATCAATCAATCAAATATTTAATCAATCAGTCAATCAGATAGTCAATCGATCAATTAAATATTTAATCAATCGATCATTTTTTTAGTTTACTAGCACTGCAGATAATAAGCAATCTCACCAGAGTCTAATGTTTAACGATGCTGATGGATAAAACTAGTAATTTGTAGATTCTGAACCTATGACCCATAGGACTAGAATACATGTAGTGTAACGATCGCTTTGTAACTCCCCTATCGTTATCGCCGTATCATTACGACTTTCGTTATTATCACAATTCAAATAACTTGAGGTCCAAGTTTACTCCGGAGACTAATTGAAAATGGATGCTTCATTTGTTGCTACGCAGATACGTGCTAGTTTTATGTGTCGGCGTACGTGCTATTAATTTTCGTACGTGTCGGGTAGATCGGTATTCTAATTTTCGATTGATGATATCTCAAGATTGAAGCTAAAATTGTATTCTTATTATGATTACAATTCTAAATATGAGATTTTTTTTTCATCAACATAATAGTATTCTAATATAATGATCAAATTTTCATTTACTGTTCAGACACTGTATTACTGTATAAGCCCCACCCAACATCTGAGTTATGGATTTCAGTCTACACAAACCTGGGGTATAAGCCCACGCAACATCGGAGTTATTTAATACAGTAAATTAATTACAGTCTACACAAACCCGGATATAAGCCCACTGAGCATCTGAGTTATTTTATACAATAAATAAATTACAGTCTATGCAAACCTGGGTATAAACCCACCCAACATCTTAGTTATTTTATGTAATGAATATCAGTCTACAAAAACCTGTGTATACAGTACGCCCACCCAAAATCTGAGTTATTTTATACAGTAAATGAATTACAGTCTACACAAACCCGGGTATAAACCCACCCAATATCTGAGTTATTTTATGAGATGAATTTCAGTCTACACAAACCTATGTATACGCCCACCCAACATCCGAGTTATTTTATACAATAAATGAATTACAGTATACACAAACCTGGGTATGAGCCCACCCAACATCTGAGTTATTTTATACAATAAATGAATTTCAGTCTACACAAACCTGGTATAAGCCCATCCAACATCTGAGTTTTCAATTTCAGTCTACATGAAAATGGTTATAAGGGCTTAAATCAAATAAAACATAATTGAGATGCGTTAGAAAACAAATGCGCATGTTCAATCAATTAATGACGTCCGATGACGCCTCTTGGAAGCACACTGAACATGCGCAATTTACATCATAACCTCGGAACGGCTCCTCGGCAATTAAGAATTCGAGTCAGTTATCCCTTTGAAAAAAATAACTCTGTTAACATGGTAGATAATGGTAGTGACAAAGTAGATAAAGGTAGTTAACCGGGTTAACCCTATAAAAACTACCATATCAAGGGATACTACCAAGGATGGTCAGCAATGCTCTACAAGTATACATAGGAAAATACAGCCATTATTTAGAATAAACCCTTAAGGCATTAATAACATCAAAAGATGGATAATTATATACTAAATTACTAGGTAGTTCTCTGTGGTGCTAGGTAGATCTCCCTAGTAATTTAACATGGTAGATCTACCTAGTCAGAGGGTGTTATTTTTTCAATGGGATGTCACTACTCTTAAAACTGGTAATTCTATGTGGCCAAACAGGTAAGACCACAAAGTGGTACTCATGAAATCACGAGTTTGAGGGCTGGTTCTGTCCTTTTTTTAGTCCCACAATTCCATCAGTGAGATATCTTTTCAGGCTAAGGTGAAATTTCAACCCTTACCTTGACAAGATATTTTTTAATAGATTTTTGACTCATAAGATTTCAGAGTATTATACAACATAATAAAGTAACACCCTTTGTTGCTAGCAGTAACGAAAAAATGATGTCACAACCAAGGTCAGCCATGGTTAAAATAAGTTTGGTACGCTGTTTTTTTTGTAGAATATATTTCTTATGAGTATTTTTATTATTTTTACATCTTTAATGCATGAATCATACGGTCAGTCTTGTACAAGTTTAATCATGAGACAAATATTTTATTTCTAATTTTTTTGGGATTCCTGAAATAATTTTAATTGTATGCAGGGAAATTTTTTATTTTAAAATATTGATTAGCAATAATTGCTAATACATTTTGATGTAATATAAGGTTTAATATGATATTTTTATGTTGTCCATGCCTAAAATTGTGTAGCAAATGTTAAAGTTTGTGTAGCCTTTTGTTACGCTACACTGGCAACAATGTTCCCTGACTGTATGGTATATTAACTGTTCCCTGGTATATATTTTATTGTATTAGTTGTGTACAGTATATTGTCAAAATTTTACTTAGAAAAAAAATTTGACTTAGACATGGTTAATTAATTGAAAATACATCGATTTGACATAGAAATAAATTGAACTTGTTCGACTAGTCAAATTTCTTCTCCAGTTTATTTGATCGCCATTAACTATAAATTTACAGTAATTAATAAAACAATTGATTAATTAGCTAATGTATATACTATTATGTACAATGATCATTTGAAATGCGATTATTCGGTTTCGTAGAAAGTAATGTAACTTCAATGATTTCTCTACCTGATCACTTCTGCCATGTAGATCTGTTGTATGTTTTCCTTCACATCAAATGTCATTGAATTCAACAGAAGCATCGGTAAAGATTACAATTGGGATAATGAAAATAGAGAAAAAGTAACAAAATACAAGAAACTGGATTCAAAATGCAAAGCAAATAATCAGAACCGTCAAAAAATATATTTGTCAACTCTTTTCTCTCCCGCTTTTATTTTCTCCGTGTCTCTAGATTTCTCAAGAGACGAAATGACTATTGACGTTTTAAAATGCGTCACCTATGGCAACTGCGGACGTCTAAAACAAATATGTGTGTCGGTTGAGATTCATATCTCAACTAAACGATACGTGAGTGCCAATTAAAGGGGAAAAGAGATTCAAACATGTGTACATGTTTTAAATGGAAATTATTCGATGACAGGTTTTATTCAAGAATCGATGAGTAGAATGTAGGAAAATTTTACAACTGTAAAATTTTTTTGATTTTTTGCTTCGGATTTTATTATAAATAAATAAAAATTATAATAAACTAGGAAGAAAACATTCTTTAATTACATAAATTAGGCCTCCTCAAATTATGAAGGACTTTATAATGAATAGGTATTTGAAGAAAGAAAAAATGTTAAAATTAAAACAGAATTACTGTTAATAAATACAGTACAAAAATTAATAATAAATTGTAAATATGATTACAAATTAAACAGTTTTCAAATAAACGTCTATTTATATCATAGACATTTTGACACTTTAAAATGGCCAAAAAGACATCATCATTAATTTTAAAATTAATTTGTTCGTATTAAAGTAACATAAGTTAATAACATTAAAATTGGTGTAATTAGTTTTTTTTTGGTCATTTTTTTTTAGGTGACAATACATGTTTAACCTTTATAATAAACATGTATTTAACAATACAGTGCAACATTCACCGTATTGTAACCCTCACCACTAGGAAGAGGGTATTGCACTGAGCTCTTTGTCTGTTTGTCTGTCTGTCTGTATGTCCGTCTATTCCATTATCTCCAAAACTATTTTGACAGTTTACTTTATGTTTTCAGACAACTTAAGTTGTTTTCCCCACACCCATATGCTTGGTGTTGATATGGATTACCAGTAGGATTCTAGAACATAATCATCAAACACATAGAGCCTGTTGTGTGTTTGCTACAGTTGAACCTTCCTGTGTGAACACCTCTCGTAAGCAGACACCTCTCATAACACTAATTCAAAGACTTGTTTGTTCTTTCTATCTCATCAGTGAATTTGGTACCTTTCATAAACCTCTCGTAAGCAGACATGGACACTTTTTGTCTTAAAATTTAGATTTGTTGTATGCAATCGCTGTGGCAAAATATTCAACTCGTCTTCGACTTGTTCAATATTTTGCCACAGTCCGTACAATATTTTTGGTGTCCCCCTCAACTGCATTAAATATTATATAACTAATCAAGAATAATCTCAAGGAAGGTGTTTATAATTAACAATAATTTAGGCCCGTTTATAAATTGTTAATTTATAATAGGCCTGTAATTATTTTAAATTTAGATTAGGTGAGAGCTGTCTAAGCAATTGTCTTGTTGCAGCTTTTTTTTTTCTTTTTACAAATATCATTCTATACCCTCAGCTATGTGTAACAATCACCATTACCAAGAATAATCTTGTGGAAGGTGTTCAAGATTAATAATATATGTATAATTTAGGCCATTTATAAAGTGTTATTGTTAATGTATAATAGTAATTTATAAAATTCAAGTGTGGCAGAGCCAAACCAAATGAGACATAAGTCGCAAATGCTAGTTTTCCAAAGTAGGCAGAAATTTAAAAATGGTAAGTTTTTTCAGGTTTTATTTGATGCTAGCCATGGCAAAACCACCAAGTTGTCGCACAGGAAGTTATTGAGAAATAGGCAAATAAACAACAGGAAATATAAACAAATACAAAAGAAATCTGTGTATATTTTGTCCAATAACTTTGGTTATAAATGTCCGATTTTGTTAATTGACCCCTCAATTTAAAGCTTACGAAAAGTAGACCATGGCTATAACAAAAGCTCAATTTTCAATTTTTCTACAACTTGGTGGTTTTGCTGTAACATGCCTCATTTTATTTAAAAAATGTACAGTTCATACATTCATCTTTTATACTGCCTTAACAATTTTTAGATTATGATCTAAAAATTTTTAAAAAATGCAATTTAAAATTACCTTGTTTTAGTCTATGTATACTGATAAACAATTTTCAAATGTAGTTTTCTCAAAACTTACATTTTAAATTTACAAACTTTGATTGTTCATAACTTCGCAAGGAAATATCGTACAAAACTGATGTTTTTGGCATGTTAATGACAATAATGTGTAGTTTTATAATCCATAAACAAACTCAATTTTCAATTTTCCGACTTATGTCTCATTTGGTTTTTCCACAAATAGGTAAGGAATAATATCTAAACAATTGTCTTGTTGCTGCTTATCTTTTTACAGATATCATTCAATACCCTCGGCTGTTTGTAACGATCACCATTAATAAAGTAACAACTAAATAAAATGACATTAATATTAATAATAAAGTATGAGATTGATTTATGATTTTGTTGTTTGTTTAATCTGTTATTGCGAATCTTTGCGTGTATTGTTTCACACCATTTTGTCTGGTGTTATGGAATCCATATTGCAATATAATTGGCAGTGTTGTTTTCGATATTTACATCTTCATTTTCCATGCTTCAGTATATATGTATGACCTAGTTTTGCTTGACCTATAAGCCAAAACAGAAGATATTTATGTTTTGTGTTTGTTACTTTTTATATGCTTTATAATAATTAGGGTCTCTTTAACCTAGGCCATAGCTGCTCTTTTATTTGACCTCATTATCTGACCACCACCTAACCATCACAAAAGTTCCCTTGTTATTTGTAATACACAATAATACGTTTGTACAAAGCAATAATTGTGCCCTTTTCAAACCACTGGTTACCCTTCAAAATCATAACTAGCCTTATATTGACTCTATGTACCCACTTATATTCCGCATAGAGATTTTCAGCTGTATTGTACTCACAACCCTCCCTCCATCACTCCCTCCACCTTCTACCACTCCCCTCAACTCCTCCCTCCACTATGGGGGAAGATATTTGCTTACAGAAAATTACTACCAAATGGACATGTTTTACCGCTTGTGCCGTTTGTAATTGACCAAGTTACTGACTTGACGAGCACAAGTAGTTCGAGTCGTATGGCCATGCCAGTCGTATGGTCGAGCGGTTAAAGCAGGGAACCGTGAACCATAGCAAAAACAACAGCACGTGTTTGAGGCCCGCTCTTATCATGGTTCTGGTGGTGAAACAAGTCTTCTCGGATAAGGACTATAAACCGTAGGCCCAGTGTATACAATGGCTCTTATGTACTTAAAAGAACCCAGTGCATCTTTCGAGATGAGTAGGGGGTTACCCCGGTGTACTGGCCCATATATTCCCTGCCGTGGA
The DNA here is from genome assembly GCA_025631205.1 of Nesometra sesokonis. NCBI lineage: Eukaryota > Metazoa > Echinodermata > Crinoidea > Comatulida > Antedonidae > Nesometra > Nesometra sesokonis. Next base: position 4,897 of record JAOTQE010018906.1, on the reverse strand, counting down.
CAGCAAAATTTAGCGCCTGTTTCGGGCAGCAGGACATTACATGACCCCTGAGGGGAGGAGTATGTCATTGAATGCGTGAAGATCATGTCCACAGCGCCGGTGGCAAGTTATACGGTAGTGACTTTAACAGGCGTGTTATAAATGTCCAAATTATTATTATTATTCAGTAGGCTAATTACTGTATGAGATGATTTAACCCTCAAAATCTAACTAAAGATAGGCTACCTATTGATACCTGTAATGTAATTTTTTTTTTGCATGATCACCTGAAGTAGCCATTTTTTTCTCTGTTATCGTGTCTGACTGACATTAAATGCCTTATTCGCCTAGCTTCAAAAGCATTGAACCCAATTTAAGGATAATTATTGCTAGGATCAGAATCACATTACAAATGAAGGTTACATTGCTGTGTACCATGACTCACATTGCTTAAAATTTATGTCTTTTATTCTGTAGATTGAATGAGTTTTTGATTGAGTTTTTTGTTGCAATTACTAGGTGTTAAGTAAGATATCAGATACTGTTTTGGAATTTGTTGAAGGTCTTTACGATAGTTTTTCTATAGGGCAATTATTATAACCACTAGAGGATTGTAACTGCATGTACTGTGTATTCATTCCTGATGATGGTATAAGTAATGTGGAAATATTGAATCCCAACTTGATGGCATGTATTTCAATACCTGTATGCATTATACTTTTTGTACAGTCATATATGTGGGAATTAATTGGGTGTTTACTTTGGGAAGGGGATAAATTAGTTTGTCTATTTTACCTAACTACCTACCTACTTACCTAACTACCCATCTACATACCTACCTACTTGAACCTACCTACCTACCTACCAACTTACTTACCTACCTATTTATCTACCTACCTACCTGTCTACTTACCTACCTACCTACCTAACTACACAACTAACTACCTACCTACCTACCTATTTATCTACCTACCTGCCTACTTACCTGCCTACCTACCAACCTACCTACCTACCTAACTACCTACCTACCTACCAACTTACCTACCTAACTACCTACCAGCGTACCTACCTGCCTACTTATATACCTAACTACCAACCTACCTACTTACATACCTACTTACCTACCTATCTACCTACCTACCTACCTATCTACCTACTTACCTACCTACCTACCTACCAACTTAACTAATTACCTACCTACCTACTTACCTACCTACCTACCAACCTACCTACTTACCTACCTACCTGTCTACCAGTGTACCTACCTACTTACCTACCTACCTACCTGCCTAGTTATCTACCTACCTACTTATCTACCTACCTACTTACCTACCTACCAACCTACCTAATTATCTCCTTAACTACCTACCTGCCTACTTACCTACCTAACTGCCTACCTACCTGTCGACTTACCTACTTAACTACCTACCTACCTACCTGCCTACTCACCCTTACCTGCCTACCTAACTACCTACCTACCTACCTGCCTACTTACCTAACTACCTACCTACCGGTCGACTTACCTACCTACCTAACTACCTACCTACCTACTTGCCTACTTACCTATCTAACTACCTACCTACCTGTTGACTTACCTAACAACCTACCTACCTACCTGCCTACATACATACCTAACAACCTTCCTACCTGTTGACTTGCCTACCTAACTACCTACCTACCTACCTGCCTATTTACCTGCCTACTTACCTACCTAACTACCTACTTACCTACCTATTGACTTACCTACTTGCTAAAAAAAACTGTTATTATTAGATCACCATGGTCACTGAATTAGTTTCATTAAAACATTTCTATTTTGAATATTCTTCCTTGACCTGACTCTTAAAGCCATTTTTTGTGATTTAATTGTCCATTGATATGTAAAAATAAGTCAACTATTTCTCAGCGCAATTAGTTTTAATAGGTCTAGTGCTAATTTGTGTGTTTTCTGTTTCCTAATTTTGAACTTGATTCTTTTAGCTGGTCACGCAAGCTATTTTGAAACCATTTTTTCTTGGCTTGGTTGGAGAGTAAATGCAATGCATTTCTCCCCAGGGGCTAGAACATTCTGTCCTGAGCTCTACGACGATTATTCATAAACTTGTCGAAATTTGTATTACAGTGAAGCAAATTTGGATACTGTTGTGAGACTGGAGGTATTTAGGGACTAATGGAAGTAAGCACGCTAAATGAGTCCGCAAAGAAAATTATTCGTCGAGTTTAATGGGGCTTATCTGTATGTGTAATACCACGAGTACAAAATCGCTACTTGTTTAGTTAATATTTCAATAATTTCCGTAAAGAATAGATAAATATGTATTCAAACTAATTATTGATGACAGTTATTTTTGTTTTATTATATAAACTTAGGTCCTATACATTTTAATAAATAATTCATAAGGTGATAATTTCATTATTATTATTATTATTATTATTCTCACTTCCAAAACAAAATTTGTACATAGCTGTGAGGTTACTAATTATCTGCAATATCAAAATAACAATAAATATCATAAATATTTAGATACCTAATAACTATTCGAAAGGTCCACTAACCAACTTCCAAGTAAGAAAGTATAACACATACTCAAAGCAATGAGATACATGCCATCGTGACAGGATTCAATATTTTGACATAAATTATGTCATCATCAGAAAATCCTGATGATGACATAATTTGTCAAAATATTGAATCCTCTCATGATGGTGTGTATCTCATTGCTTGGAGTATGTATTATACTTTCTTAATAACTATTTTTTTTCATTCAATTTTGATGGTTTCTCCTAGAAATTATGAGTAACGAATTTAAAAGAAGCGTTTAAAAAAAAAAAGTTGGTCTAATCCAGAGGAAATTATAGAGAATACTTTGGCTACTGTGATTTTATTTTTATTGCTTTTTTTTGCATGATTTTTTTTCCTTCGTTCAAATCCATCCCTCTTCACCTTAAGTTGTGTTTGCAATTGAGTATTAGTGATCTGAGGTACTAGATTTTCTAAGGATTTCAAGTTAAATCCAGCGCAGGTAATATAAGATGAAGCACTTCAGATAAATAAGCAATCCACACCTATTTGAATGATATACCGTTCAAGTTATAAGCCTACATAATGTTTAATTGCAATTGGAAATAACTTACTGTAAAGCCCTTTATTTTTGCAGCATTTATTTCTGTGATTTATAAAACAACAAACTTGTGTGACGGATGACTTTCTATATTTTGCCGCTCACACCCCAGTTTTCACAATTAAAATGCCTCACCACAAACCGAGTAGCATTGCTTGTGAGATGAAGTTGTTTCCGTACATTAAAAATTCAAATGTTCATCCTCGGATCATAACTAATCCTAGAAATATAATTTAAAACTTATATTACAAATAATATTGTTAACAATTAGAATGTATCATTAAAAAAAATTCAAATTCAAATTTATTTGCAAAAATAAACAGTACAGTACATTTTGCAGAGAAATACAATTTGAAAATTCGAGAAAACAATTCTGTTTGTTATGTACCCCTCAAAAATAAAAATATAAAAGAAAGAACAATATAATACGGTAAATGAGGCATCTTACAGCAAAACCATCAAGTTGTTGGAAAAACGAAAATTAACTGTTTTAATTTTGAAAACCATAAGACTCTTTTTGTTGAGACCTCACATATTCACAACTGCATTGTCATTCAAAAATGACCAAAAAGTCATAATCATTAATTTGGAATTAACTTGCTTATATTAAATTGACATCAAATTAAATAACTTGAAAAGTGCATTTAAAAGTTGTTTAATTAAATTTGTACACTGAAAAACAATCAAAATTATAGGAGCTGCCAGCCGTTTAATGGATTTTTGCTGATTAGAATTATAAATTTGCAAAATTAATTACTAATTTTTAGTGATCCGAAAGGTCCACTAATCAACTTCAAGTAAGAAAAATAATGCATACTCCAAGCAATGAGATACACGCCATCGTGACAGGATTCAATATTTCGACATAAATTATGTCATCATCAGGAATTTTCAGTGGAAATATCATAATATGTGGCAGAGCGAAGCCAAATAAGACATAAGTTGGAAAATTGAAAGTTTAGTTTTTTTATAGATTATAAAACTACACATTATCATCTTTAACATGCAAAAAATATCAGTTTTATACTATGTTTCCTTGCGAAGTTATGAACATTTGAAGTTCGAACATTTAAAGAGAAAACTGCATTTGAAAATGTTTTATTAGAAGTATACATTGACTAAGAAAGGTCGTTTTAAATTGCATTTTAAAAACATTTTTTGATCAAATCTGAAAATTGTTAAGATAGTATGAAAGTTGAATGTATGATCTGTATATTTTTTAAATAACATAAAATTTTTAAAAACTGACCATATTTAAATTTCTGCCTATTTTTAAAAATTAGCATTTGCGACATATGTCTCATTTGTTTTGGCTCTGCCACATATAAGCTATATATTTATTCAAAATAGGAAAGTTATTTTCAAAATCAATTTTTTGTCAATTTTCAGGTGACAATACATCTTTAATTTTAAGGATTGATGATTTTACATAAAAATTACGTACATTAAAGATCCGTGAAAATAAAGTGTTTTACCATATAAGGTCTGATGATTCTTTACTTATCCTATCCTTTGTGAGGGTTCATTGGGTTTGGCGTTCTACTTATAAATTACCTTCATTAATTTTAGGATAATAACCTATGAATTATAATAATTGTGAAATATTTCTTTTCTAGGTAGACCTGGTCTCCAGGCAATAGATTTATAGAGCAAATATACAGTGTGACACACATACTGTATTACATTTATTTATTTTTAAAATAAATTTAAATACAGTTAAACCTCCCGTAAGCGGACACCCTCGGGTCCGGGAAAAGTGTCCGCTTACGGGAGGTGTCCGCTTACAAGAATTTCGG
>JAOTQE010018905.1:0-35159 GCA_025631205.1 Nesometra sesokonis | reverse complement strand
TGGTTTCAGGTGGTGGTTTCAGGTGGTTTCAGATGGTTTCAGGTGGTTTCAGATGGTTTCAGGTGGTTTCAGGTGGTGGTTTCAGATGGTTTCAGATGGTTTCAGGTGGTTTCAGATGGTTTCAGGTGATTCCATGTTTTAGTAACTACGGGAAACCGGAATATGTCTGGAAATTCCCGTTGTCTTACGCCAACATCCTTATAATATCACGAGCCTAATTGTGCTTTTTGGTATAATTGTGACAGTGTCGCATCTACAATTTATGCTATAGGCAAAATAAATCTTATCAATCAATAGTTTTCCATTTCCAATTTTTGATTGAAATCATACATACCACCTTTATAAAAAGTTGCAAAGTTCAGAATAAATCAAACCAATCATGTCTGTCCGTTTCTTTGAGCATGAAATGAGATTTTGCAATAACCTCCGTTTGTCTGTCTGCCTTGTTGTCTGTCTGTGTGTGTGTCTGCATCTATACCTCAAAAACTATTGCGGCGATTTACTTAAGTTTCAGACAGTCTCAGGAACAACCACGGCTAGGTCACCTACCTAGGTTTTACGCTGCTCCAGATTACTAGAATGGATTCTAGAACATTTTTGCCACCCCCACCCACATTAGTTTACCCACGTTTGCTTTACTACAGTACTGTACTTCTTATCAACATACCTGTCAGGTGTTCCATGTCAGTTCTGATACCCTCACAAACTGTTTAACAATCCATTCATCATCACCCTTTGCCCTTGTGTCGGTGGTGGGGGGGGGGGGGGGTTTCCAACGAGCTCTCTCTGCATGTGTTTGTGTCTGTATCCACATTCGGTCGATTACTTAAATTGTTTTAAAGAAATGTCAGAACCAACTGTTCTTAGGTCCTAGATTGTTTCGACGTCTAGATGTTAAGGGCCATTAAGTGGTCATTGAGATAAAAAAAATAGGCCTACATAAAAGCAGTTTAAAAGAATACATTGATGAAACAGAGAGGTATACCCCTCCCCACCCCTTGATAAAATACAGTACTGTAGGTCATTAAGAACTATATTGACACCTCCCACCAGGGATCACTTGGAGGTGGTCATTAAGGGTCCAAGGTTCAAAATGGTCCAATTGAGCTTATTGATCAGGAATTATCCTCTAAACATAAAATACTTACAAGTCAATTAAAGTACTTCATTAATGCAATTAAATTTGAAATTCACTGTTAAAATTAACTTTTCGAAGTTGATTAGTCAAATTTTAAAATAAGAGCTGTTTTGTGAAACTTTCTATTAGAGGGAATATAAACCTATAGGCCTATCTTATCTTCAGAATAATTTTATTCCAATGACTAGTGGTGGCCGTTTACAAAAGGTTTGGTTGATAGAGGGCTAATCTTGATAAAATCACGTGTTGCTATGTACTCCATGCTATGTACGATAATTATCTAGTACAATTTACATTATTTATTACATTTTAAGATATGTTAGTTCAGTAATATTATTCTTAGCCATTACTAGTAAATGATTTTGTACCAAGAAAAAAAAAGTTTTGTTGTCCAAAAAAGTAAAAAGAAATCGAATGCAGGCCCGTACGCTGGGGTATCTTCTGTTTTGGAATAGAGAAGATCTATACTTTTCTTTTGCTTTCTTATCGAAGACTTCTTTCAAAACTCCAGGCTTATAGCATTAAGGGTAGAATGTGGAAATGGATTGAAGATTACTTATCTGGTCGCTCGCAGTATGAAGCTGTTGGATAGTAATTCATCTGCATACCCAATGCTAAGTGGTGTCCCACAAGGGTTGGCCCTGGGCTCGACTCTTTTTTATTGTATGTCAACGACATTGCTGATGTTATGAGATCACATGTCAAGTTATTTGCAGACGATACTAAAATCTGTGGTCCTGCAAATCAAGGACCTAACATGCTTCAACAAGTCTTAGTAGCAGTGTCCAAGTGGTCTGGTGAATGGCTACTTAAATTCAATGCTCAGAAGTGTAGCACTTATATGCACTTTGGAACTCATGACCAAAATTTAGAGTATTTCATGAGTGATGCTGTTTTAAGCAATACAGGGTGTGAACAGATTTGGGAATCTTCATCACTAACGATATAAAAACAACTATTTAGTTTACTAGAGCAGCTCAAAAGGCAAATACAGCTTTGAAAATTATCAAACGCACATTTAAGTACATAGATGTTGAAGGTTTTCGGGTCTTATATAAATCCTATGTTCGATCACTTCTTGAATAACTGTATACAAGCATGGAATCCTGATTTGAAAAACACTAGAAAAAATCCAAAGAAGAGCTAGCTACCAAAATGGTTCCAGAATTGAGTGCCTTGAAATACAGTGAACGGTTACAAATTCTTGATCTGTTACCATTAGTCAAGAGAAGAATTAGAGGAGATCTCATAGAGGTGTTTAAAATTATAAACAGAAAACAAATTAACAACAGAAGAGACATACGAAAACCTTCTCAGAATCCATGTAATGAATTGTAATATTACAAGACAAACTTCGCGAGCTTTCGAAAAAGCCTTCTATCCAATTAGTGGTAAGGCCTACGGTAATTAACCATGGCCTGGCTTTAGAACAGATATCAAATGCATCTCAAACTCTTCAAATAACGATTCAAAAATTGGTCACAAACCTGACATAAATATGAATTGAATTGAATTGATAGTTCATACGAAGAATCGGTACATAATGATTAGAATGCGAAAATGAAATCAAAGCACTTCCCTCATCTGATCTTCTAATAATTTTAAGGGACACGATCACGGTGATGGAAACAAACCTAAAGGTTCTTACTGCATGATTCCGTGGTAACAGTAAGTACATTCTTAATTAGGAATTGAGGATAATACCAATGCCCTGATATCAGTCAATGTCATCGATTGTACAAAGGTAAAAAAAAGAGCACACGTCAATAATGAGAAATTAGAGTAGCTCTTGTCAACGGGGAAGACGTAGGGGAGGGGATGGGGAAGACGTGTCTCCCACATTCTTGATTTCCCCCTCCCCACTTTTCGACAGAAACCCCAAATTTGTTTTAAAAAATTAGCAAGTAACGAATAGCTTTTCCTGAAGTATACTTCAGGATACTTTGTATGAGCGTCTAAAGACTTATTATTTTCAAAAATTGTCTAGGCCCCCACAGGATGATTCTCCCAATTCCAAACCTACCCCCTGGAGCAGTCAGTATTTCTGTGCCCTCTACCTTTAAAAGGAAAAACAAATTTCTAACGACTATTTTTTATGAAAGTATGCCATGCTCGAAGATGCTCTGAGAATCTAGGCGCTTATTATATGTTTTATTCTATAGGGTGGGATCCGCCCCCCTCCCAATTCCAATTTCGCCCCTCCCAATTCCAATTCCGCCCCTCCCAATTCCAATTCCGCCCCTCCCAATTCCAATTCCGCCCCTCCCAATTCCACAGCTTAGAGCAGTAAGTCTTTCTGTGTTCTCTATCACCTTAAAAATGGAAAGCCCAATTTAAAAAAAAAAAATAGCAAGCAATGACTATTTGTTTAGTTAAAGTATAATTCAAGCTACTTTGTATGAGGAGATGCTTATTGTTTTCAAATATTAACAAGATCATCTCAATCTGAAGCCATCCTGGCGCAGTCACTCTTCCTGTTTCCCTTTTCCCCACCCACAAAGGGAACCACAATTTGTTTAAATAAAATAGCAAGGAACTATTATTTTTTAATGAAAGTATGCTCCAAGATGATATGTATGAGCGTCTAGATGCTTGTTTTCAAATATTTTCTATGGGAGTAGGATCCTCTCCATCTTAAACCTACCCCTAGCGCAGTCACTCGTTCTCTTCCCTCTCTCCCCATCCACATAGAGAACCAAAATTTGTTTAAATAAAATAGCAAGTAACGATTGATTTTTCTAAATGAAAGTATACTTCAGGATGGTCTGTATAAGCGTCTAGATGTTTATTTTTCAAAACCTTATGGGATTGGATTCTCCCCATCCAAAACCCATCCATGGCGCAGTCACACGCTCTGTTCCCTCGCCCCAACCACATAGAGAACCAAAATTTGTTTAAATAAAATAGCAAGTAACGATTTCTTTTTTTAAATGAAATTACACTTCAGGATGGTCTGTATAAGCGTCTAGATGATTATTTTTCGAAACTTTTTTCCTATGGGATGGTATCCTCATCCGAAACTCACTCATGGCGCAGTCATTCTTTTTTGTTTCTTTTTCCCCTTCCCACATAATCCAATATTTTAAAAATAAAAATAGCAATTAAGTAACGACTTTTTATGAAAGTGTACTCCATGATGCTCTGTATATGAGTCTTGAAGCTTATTAAATTCAAAACTGTCTATGGGATGGGATCTTCCCCCTCCCAAATTCAACCCTCCATCTTAAAAAGGAAAGCCCAAAAGTATTTTTTCTGAGTGTACTCCAGAATGATCTATATGAGCGCCTAGATGCTTATTTTGTTCGCAAATTCTCAATGGGTGGGGATCTTTCTCCTCCCAAACCCACCCCCTGGTGCACTCAGTCTTTCTGTTCTCCCACCATCTTAGAAAATGGATTTGCGCCGGTGGCTGTTGCTGAGGCAAAGTTACTCAGATATAACCAAATCGGTGTTTTGATGAGAACGGTCTTGTGATTCATCAATACTTACTCTTTGGTATCGATAAACACAACCCTGGCGTAGTTCGGTCACACAATATGACTCCGCATGAGGCAAATTTCTATTTTATTTTATTTAACACAAATTTCTACAGGATGACAAAATTCAGAAAAATAGTGTTAAATCTGTGGTTAATAGATAAAAGATAACTGAAAGACAAGGCAATTGTCAGGGATTGAACACTTCACATGTAGTCCTCACTGTAAACTGCAATTTACATGATCTGCAAATAGATATAATAATAATCAACATTGATTACTGTTAGTTATTACTTTGATGGCATTCTACTCGTACATTTCCGTTAGAACGCCTCATATGTTCTCCACTGGTACCGTCATTATTATTACTGAATGCTTCATTGGCTTCATCGGTATTAACCAGCGTATGACATCATTCGATACGTAACAAAAGAAGCACCATGAATAATATTTTAATAACAATCGAACAGAACAGGCAGTTTCATAAAACAGCCCTATGTATAGTATACGATTAAAAACAAGAGAACAGAACAGGCAGTTTCGCAAAAACAGGCCTATGCTTAGTATACGACTAAACACAGGAGAACAGAACAGGCAGTTTTCACAGAAACAGGCCTATGTATAGTACGAATCAAATAAGGTACAGAGTATGTTAACGGATTTGTTTGGAGTAAGGCCTGACTAGGCCTACAAATGAGATCATCAAGCATCTATATTGGTCAGATTGCCAACTGTTTAGAATGCCTGTTACTACACGATCCCAATCGAGAGCTGCTGGTGGACAGCAAGGTATAGGCTTACCTGTAACCAGGCATCAAACTCATAAAACCCGAACAAAGAAAATAAAAACACAAAGCAGTGGAAAATCAAATCGACCTTCAGTGGCTCAAAATGAGGCCAAAACGGAACTATATGAATCTACGAAAGCATTTATCGGTAAATTAGTTGAAAATAATATTGTTCTCAAATTCCTATGGCAGATCTGGCTTATTTCCTTTCATGGACGTTTCTTTAAGTTAACGATATTTGTTACACTTTTGGCAGTTTGTTATTTTATGAAACCGTTACCGAATTTCGGTGGCATTGGATATTCCAAAGCTTTGATCAAACTGAGGCCTGAACTTAAACATGAATCATATGAACGAAAATTGGATGTGAAGCATATTACTGAGAGTTTCGTTAACTTAACATCAATGTACAGTCAACAAGAAGTCCATGTGGTAATTAGTGGTGGACCAGGTTCAGGAAAGACGGAACTTGCCAGGCAGTTTGGTCAGTATATATACACAAGGGATAACTGGGTTTGGTTACATCGCTCCGAAACTTATATTAAAAAAATGTTCGATCTCTCCATTCTTCCTCCTCCAGTTGATGTTGTGACGTTGAATGCAGAGTCATTGACTGTTCTTCAGCATGATATAGATTTTATAATTGGCAAATTTGAAGGAAAAACTGCGTATGAAACAACTGACAGTAAAGAAACGGGAGAAACCGGATTAGTGGAAAACTTTCTTCGGCTTAAAGATACTTTTAAAAAAAGATCGAGTAGACCAGTGTTAATAATCGACAATGTCAAAAAAGACATATATAAAATTCTTTTTAAAAGTCGAGACCATGGAAAGCCTCTACTGTTTCCCGGTAATGACGAGTATGGTGAGATAAGGGTTGTTGTAACTACACAACACCGACCCATCCTAGAGTTAACAAAAACACATTACTTGAATTTATTTGACGGTATGCCTCTTGGTGAATCTATTAAATTGTTAAATGCCATCTCTGGGATCCATGATGATGATAAAAATGCTAGTTATCTAGCCAAAGAATTAGGTGGTTTGCCTTTTTCATTAGCAAACGCAGCGCTTTATATTAAAACAGCAACAATGTTCCATGGGAAAGAGTGGTCTTATTATCACTACCTAAAAGAATTTAAACTAGAGTTAGAAGAGTACAGGTCTAATATTGAAGGGTTATGGAAAGAAGCTGAACATGAAGGTTTACCTTACGAAACGACTATGTTGACAACGTCAATAAAAAAAATTGAACAGCTATTTAACACAAGCGATGGGGACTTATACAAAGATCTCGCTTGCTTCGTGGGATACTGTGACTCACAGACGATATCCGCAAGGCTTTTTTGGAATTACACAAGAACGAATTCGGCCCTTCATGATAATACAAATTACCAAGTTATGTTGTCGGTTTATAGATCATCAATTTACGAACTGCAGACTCTATCAGGGCATACAGGTAAATTTATCCTTACGCATCAAGTTACCAGAGAAGCATCTCGTATTGTTTGCAAGCTGAACGACACAACCCAAGAAAATAGCTTTGTTGAGGAATCTTTTGCCAGGATTATTGAAGTTCTATCCAAAGCACTGGATGAAAAACCAGAGGCTTCTTCAAATCAAATTACAGAATATACAACATTGAACTTTAAACTTGTTGATGTTTTAATGTCATTGGTGTCATACTCATTTCGATTAAATTTTAAATACTCTAAACTGATAACCAAAGATTTCTGTTGGAAATTCCTGAACTCAATGGCAGAACCCTACCTCTATTGGCCAAATAAGCATAAATCTGCAATAATTATGCCAGAAGTACAATTCTTAGTCAACCTAACAGAAAGAAGTTTCTCAGATGGAGAACCAGAGCTTGGAGCATTCTTTTCTGTACTCTATGTATATTACACCGGGAACCAACAGCCAAGAGACCTTCAAACAGTTGTTGAACTGGTAGAAGGTTTTGCTAATAGATCTTTAAAGAATATAGATAACACTTCGGTTGTAAACGCTACTCTTTTACTCAACATGATGGGAACAGTTTACAGAGGTGCTGGCCAGATGATGTCGAAAGCTCAAGAACTACACGAGCTTGCTCTTGATATTTCACATAGGTACGTATCTTTACCTATGAAAGCCATCTCTCTGAATTTACTGGGAATTATCCACAGATACAGAAAACGATTTGACATTGCTCAAAAATATCACGAAGAAGCTGTAGAACTAGCAAGTAAAATTTATTCAAAGAAACATCCCCACCTGGGAGCATTTCTTTTAAATCTCGCTGTGGTATATAACAGGCAGGGTAAACTAACCAAAGCTAAGGTGATGTATCAAGAAGCTCTTGATATTATGAAAGAAGCATATGGTATTCATGACCAGAGAGTAGCAAGAGTGCTGAATACGTTAGCGACAAATTACTATTCTCTTGGGCAGTATAATGACAGTATTCATGCCCTCTTAGAAGCTTTAAGCATCCACGAAGAAATCCATGGTGATATTCATCCAAACGTTGGCGAAACATTATTTGTTCTAGGTTTCACATACCGTGCAAATGGAGATCTGGAACAATCACTGGAAGCATTAGAGAGATCCCTTAAAATACGCACACAATATTACGGGTCAGATCACTATCATGTTGGCGAAGTCTTGCACGATCTTTCAAACACACAAAGAGAACTTAACCATTTAGAAGACGCATTATCGAATGGTAAGAGATGCCTCGACATTCTCAAAAGGTCTCTCGGAAAAAGTTCAGAAGTAGGAAATGCATTAAATGGAATAGGCCTGATATACAGTGAGCTTGGAAACCTAACAATAGCTAGAAATGAACACGAGGAAGCCTTGGAAATATTTGAAGAGTTGAGTAAACATGGATCTCAAGCTGTAGGTATCAGTGAAACATTAAAACATATAGGGAATGTTTTCAAAAAGCTCCAAGATACCAAGAAGGCGATGGATTATTTTACGCGCGCTTTGTCAATCATTCAGACTATTTATGATGAAAATCACCCACGAATCAAAGAATTAAATAAACTGCTCGATGAAGTGTATGGTGCAGAGTAAAGCTATCACTGGTATTGTCCTCGTTAACTGGGACGGATGCAGGGGTGGGGTGCTGACAGTGCACTCCTAAATTATATTCAGAGAAAAATAATTGTTACATTAGTAACTTTAGAGTGCAATTTCTGGGCACTAAGCGGCTACAATTTTCAAAATACCTCAGCCTAATCATGGTGGTCTTATGGCTTTCATTATCACGCACCAATAAGGCTCCATCCTAGTATCATAACCATAGGCCTACTGTTCCAAGGAAACAGGAGGAAAGCTGGTAAATGTATTCAAAGGAAATAGGAAGGGCACACCATTCCTGGTGATAGTGGTTCTTGTACAGTTTTTGTCCCTCCACAGCGCTTATCTTCCTTTGTTTTGTATGTACCGTACATGTGTCTGCTGGAAGGAATAAAATAAAATAAAACTGTACGTCAGCAAGTTGAACTGACAATCAGACGCAACGCATCATCGACATACCACACTCCAAGTCTTCCTGAATGAGTACTTTATCAAACATATTTGGTTTTCTTAAATTTATATGACGCAAAATTAACAATAAAAGTTAAAGAAATACGTTGTGAATTAGATTTGATAGCAGATACATTCATAGAAATATAAGATATAAGCTGGTAAAATTATTCCAAAGAGTAGTTGCACCAAGAGAAAATATCTGTTGCCAATTATTTTGTTATTTTATAGACAGAAAGAAAATTTTAATCTGGATGAGCGGAGGGTACGAGATGGGTGTATCAGGGAAAGGGGTTTAATATGTATCATTTGTAGGAACAAATTAAAGTGTAAAAAACACGATGAAGTTATATTTTTGTTGTTAATTAAGTAGAAATTACTATCCGGTACTGGAAGTAATCTTCATAAAAAGAGTAACTTATTATTTTTATGAAATATATAATTAACAACATTCAAAATAAAATCATTTTGCACCGTTAGTAATACTAAAAATTAAAACACTTTCGCAGCTTATATAATTCTTGTTTTTGGTGTAAAAAAACATACTAAATACAGTGATTGATATTGTAAAGTTCTTCCATTTTTAATATAAACAAGTAATTTCATAATTAATTTCTATAATCATTTGGTCATTTCAAGTGACAATGCACCTTAAAAATAATATTTATTATTTAACATTTACAAGATGATTACAAATTTTACAATTAAAATTGTAACAGTTGGTTCGACAACAAATGAAAAGATTATTTGGTTTGACAAGATGTAGTTTGCATGTGCCATGAAATGGAAATAATTAAAGTAATACACAAAATTGTAAATATTGCAAAATAATAATTAGTGATGCTGTAGATTGGTGGTTAGTATGCTTGTCTTCCAATCCTGTAGTCCCAAACTCAAACCTGGCCTTAAACTATTCTTTCCAACAACCTAATGCAACTCCCCTTAAAGTCTTATAACGAGGCTTGGGTGTTGAAAGCATGACGCAGTTTTCACCCAGTAAGTGGTGAGAATCACGTCATGCTTTCTAAACCGAGTCATATAATGAGCCTTGAGTTATAAAGCATGACGTAATAAGGTATGGAATGTTCTGAAATCCAATGTTAGTGGTAATGGTACAGTCATTTTAATCATTAGGTCTACATTCCGATTAGAAAGTTTCTTCAAGTCTTTTAACAATGGATAACTGGATTAGTTTTTACTTGATTGCTTAGCTGTAAAGTATGTTTCTATCCTTTTTAAACATTTAATGTGATAGGCCATTAAGGTGGTTAATTCAAAATCATTCTACAAGTGTAAATGTAGGGTAAAACTGATAAAACTATCTAATGGGAATGTACACATAATGATGAGCCTCTTTCTTGTGGTTATAAAGCACATGCTACATATCAGTGTAGAGGAATATTCTGGGCAGCATATACTACAGTACAGTAGAACCTCGATTTTACATATTGTACAGGACCAGAAGGGGTATGTAAATACGAGAGTTTGTAAAATTGAGTTATGGCCTTTAATTAAGGTTTATTCATTAGTTATTACCCCGTTTACACACTAAATTCTAATATAAAAAAGATTTTTAATACTATTAAATCTATATTTGTTAATTTTAACACATATTTACATTAGGTCAAGTTAAATTTTATGTTCAATGCTCAATATTTGACCATTTTTAGTGAATTTTAGGGGTATGTAAAATTGAGGGTTCATAAAATTGAGGTATGTAAAATCGAGGTTCTACTGTAAGTAAGCCTGTTTTCCTGTCGATCGTTAAGTTGCGGCGAGTTGCGTTGAGTTTAAAATCGTTAAAGTTGAGATAGGTTCAACTTTAACGATTTTCAACTCAACGCAACTTAACGATCGACCGGAAAAGAGGCTTATGGAGTGGCACTGTAGCTTGGTGGTTAGCATGCTTGCCTTCCAATTCCAAATGTCCTGGGTTCGAACCTGCGTTGTTTCCGACGACTTAACGACACCCCATATGCCTCATATTGAGATTTAATTTAGAACGCATGGCGTAGCTCTCATCCTGTAAGTTAAAACCTCACTGTTGAATTTAACACAAAATAAAAAATTAATTTACTAACAGGCCAGAATAATACATGAAGTTATTCTATGCACCTAACGATTGGTCTTTAGTTGTATAGTCTCAACATTACATCCTTGTAATATGCGAGGTCTCACCGCAAAATTATTCTCATGGTTAAAAAATCCAAAATGGAGGTACGTATTGGTACTTTCCATTAGAGCATACTTATAAGCTGTAATATATATTTTAAATGACATTCATTGGATAAGTAGATACAAAGATATGAGTATTGAGTTTTCATGTATGGAAACATGGATTAGAGAAAATCGCCCGTAAAGAAATTAAAAAATAATGTAAAAAACTCAGAAACTCTCACAAAATATGCATGAAGGACACTTTCAGACACTAAAACGGACCTAAAATGTATATTTTAATGAAGTATAAGTACCATAGTACTTATAATTGATTAAAACTGACTTTTTAAAAAGTTTATTACAGACCTATTATGGTGATTATTTCAATTAAACCTCACGTATGATGCAACTCATTTTGTGCTGAGACCTCGCACATGTAAGGTACTGTCTTTTCTCATTAAAAAAACCTGTGGATTTGATATATACGAGGTCTGACAGGCATCTAAGTTTTGTTATACATATTAGGATAATAGTTCTTGAGATAATGACAGACTTGCAGACACACAAAGAGATCAGTTCCCCATGAATGAGAGTAAACAATCACCATCATGTATGTCTAATATGGCAGTCAATTTAAAATCAAAATTTGGCCAATAATCACTGGAAATATCTAATGATTTAATTGGTCAAACATGGCAAAGTATGTATTCTAATACTGTACTTAATAATTTAGAATTCAACGTAATAACGACTGGCATTATGTATTTTATATAAAATACTACGAAGATATTAAATTGTTATAAAACTAGAAAAAAAATGCTACATAACCTAATTTTGTACACTGGTCTTATTGGATTGGTAGTGCTGTATATTAAAATATATTGTATTAATTTAAATCACATATATTGCATTGCATACCGCTAAGTTCAGTACAAGTACAAGTAAATTATCTTGGTCTATAGCAATAAAAAAAAAACTCTTTAAGGCAGTTACCTCTAAGTAACAACAAGTGAAAAAAGTAATTCTGGTTTAATAAAGATTTTCTCAAGCTGTTTCCACAGGAAAAAATTTCAGATAAATTACCAAGACAAAAACTATCCAATAAAAGTTCTGAAGAACAGGAAAACAAAACATATCCAATAATTTTCCGATACCTGTGGTCAACTTTCAGATGCGGATTTAAGGGGCCGGCTCCACCCCCTTCCCTTTCTGAAAGTAAAATATATCAATATTATTAACACGGTCTAAAAAACGAAAATATTCAGCGATCATAAGACAAGAATTGGCGCCTGAGGCCATTTCTGGACAACTAAAAACTAAAATTTTAGGGGGGAGCATTCCCCGGACCTCCTAAATCCTTGACTCTCTACCTGCCCCCATTCCGGCCCCCACTTTTCCAAAAGTCTGCATTCTCACCTAATTTGATATTGTTTTTGTGATGATTTTATTATAATGCCATGCGACCAAAAAGGAAATCACTAGAAGTTCTCCAGGGGTCAGTGGCACAATTAGGGAGAAATAGCGCACTCATGATCTACCTTGCGTTTGTTCAATTAAGGAGAAATAACGCACGATGCTCTACCTTGAGTCTGCACAATTAGGGAAAAATAGCGCACGATGCTCTACCTTGAGTCTGCATAATTAGGGAGAAATAACGCACAATGCTCTACCTTGAGCTGGTGCAATTATCTGTTTTTAAATGATCTGATTGGATATTGGTTTACCATGTTTTGATTACGACTGTTATTAAAATACCGATTTTAATTTTAATACCATTTTTGCTCTATATAGTTGTTTTAAAGTAAAGTACTCACAACTGTGTATATATACCATGTCCCGGACCTCTTCAGACGATCGAATGTCTCCTCTGTGTGTGAATCCATATGACAGGGGCTGTGGTGTCACCTGAAATCATACAGATTCACACACATAGAGGAGACATTAAAACAACATAGGGCAGAAATGGCTTACTGTATCTGTATTTTAATTACAGTTGTAATCATGACCCTAAATGGAATTAACAGGTTGATCCAACAAATGCATTGTTTATCGGTGATTTATTGGATAATTCAAAATTCCTGTGGAAACATGCTCTTAAATATACCTTAATTTTAATCACTGTAAGGTCGGAATGGGAGTCACAAAAGTGCATAACCCACTCTTAGCTGAAAGACATGTGGCTCCCTAATCCTAACCTAAGGATACTTAACATTTAAAATAAGTCATTACCACTGTAGTACAGGTATTTAATTTATCTCCTAGAATAAAAAAGTTAAAGCACCAATATGCATTAGATTTATTTACAAACTATAAATTTCTACCCGACAAGATCAGGCCAACAATTAACATTCATACAAAAAATATATTCCTTTTTACTGCATAATCATTTCTGGATTAATATTTAACATATTTAACATCTTATGGAATTAAATATTCCTTTTTTCCTAGCTGCAATCTCCACTAATTAGCTGTATCAATTTGTAATTATAATTCCTTTGGATTGTATTACTCACAAGCTGCCATACTTTGGTCTGTATAGACCAATCCGAGAAGATTGTCGCCCTCTATTGTCGCCGCCATTCGTGGGGAACTTAAATTTCCCAAAACAAAACACAACAGCGTCAGCGATGATATAACGACATGGTGTGATGGCCTACCAAGGATCGTGGTGCATTCATTGTTATTTTGGTCTTCGAACTACATAACGCATACAAGATAAGTATATTTTGTTTTGGATGGGAAATTAAGTTCCCCAGCAATGGCGGCGACAATTGAGGGCGCCATTCTTCTCGGATTGGTCTATACATTAGGTGTACATTCCCATTAGAATGTTTTGTAATGTCTTATCATATTGGATAATTGGATTACTTTACACTTGATCGTGTAGCTTATCATTTATAAACATTTAATGTGAGAAGCCAGTGAGGTGGTTGATTCAAAATTACCCTACATTTCTTGGAAAATGTATGGTGAAATTGATCAAACTCGCTAATGCGAATGTACACGTAATGTATATTTAGAGTTGTAGTACAAAAAAAGTCACATTATACTAAGTTTCTTAGGCAAAACTTTTTTATACCTTGTTTTGCAAACCTTTTTCGAAAATCCGCTAAAAGGGACGTTTAAAACTAAAATTTTATTTTGTACTTGGCAAACCATATCTACAAGAGTGGTGGATAAAATAAAATGATCTATTTTTATTTTTAAAAATAAATTATTAACACAAAATGTGCATTTTTAGAAATATATGAATTGGAGGTTAAAATATTTTTTTAAAATTTTTATTCAACATATTTGATTATTATTTACATCTGAAGGTTTGCTAACAGGCAAAAACTAAAATTAAATTATTATTTCAAATCATCATATTCTTCATTTGAGGGGTAGAGAAACAAGGTATATAAAACGTCTTGACTTAGTAAATGTATTACATTGCATAGAAAAAAACTACTGTAAAATAAATCTTAGACAATAATGTATTGACCTATAAAACCTGTTATTTGTGGATTTACCTCACTTATATTCTGGGCTTTCAACATATAGTTCACCAGTATAAACATTGTGAAAGCATTACAGTTACTGTAAAATTTGAAATTCGTTTTACCAACCCCTGTACCCTGCCCTTTCCCCTCCAACCCCCCTCCCCCAACCAGAAAGCTTTCCAGTTGAGATAGACAGCCTGAGTACACATTTTTTAGTATGATAAACACAACTCCTCTCAAGCATTTTATATTTCCAGTGACGACAAACTCTTTTTGACATTATTCCCCATGGACTATCACAATGTTTACAAGATGACACCACTTTGTAGATAGCACTTACAGGTGTGTATCCAGGCTCCTGAGAAATCCTGGAGACTCAAGATAAATTCTGAAAACTCCTGAGAAATCCTGGAGACTCAAAGTAAGACTTCAAGACAAGACTCAATGGCAATCTTGGGACTTCAGGACAATGCTGGATATTCCAGGGCAATCCCAGAGACTAGGGAAATCCCAAAGACTGTAGGGCAATCTTGGAGACTCCAGGGAAATCCTGAAAACAGCAGGCCAATTTTGTAAACTTCAGAGAAATTCTGGAAATTTCAGGGAAATCCCAGAGAAGCCAGGAAAACCCCAAAGACTCCAGGGAAATCATGGAAACACCAGGGCAATCCCACAAACTCCAGGAAAATCCCACAGACTCCAGGGTAATCCTGGAGTCTCCAGGGAAAAACCGAAGACTGCAGGGCAATACTGTAAACTCCAGGGCAATCCC
Source organism: Nesometra sesokonis (assembly GCA_025631205.1). NCBI lineage: Eukaryota > Metazoa > Echinodermata > Crinoidea > Comatulida > Antedonidae > Nesometra > Nesometra sesokonis. Next base: position 19,827 of record JAOTQE010018905.1, on the reverse strand, counting down.
ACAGACTCCAGGGCAATCCTGGAGACTTGGTATTGTTGGTTATTAATAAAGTGCATACTACAAAGTCTCTTTCACAACTTTCTTTTGAAAAGAAAACAAAACAGAAAAAAAGATTAAAAATAGGAACAAAGAGGTAACAGTAAGAATGATCTGAATAAGTGTGTTTTGAGCTTCTTGAAACAGACAAGAGAAGGAGACTCACAGACGGTAACAGGAAAAACAGTCCAAAGCTTAGGGTCAGCTATCATGAGGGACCTTTTAACACAGGTCTTCAAACAGCATAGTGAAATATAACGAATAGTATGATAGGAAGTAAATTTGAGTTTGTTAAGTAACAAAATGATGTCAGATGATAATATTACATTATAAATGTGACACTCTTGGATAGAGTACAATTTTTTCTAGATGTTTTCAATTGCTATGTCTTTGCATTTTTCATATTCAATGAGTATGATGAATTCATACAGGTCTCAGCATTTTCAAATTGTCCTCTGAGATAAACATCCATATCATCATCTTCATCATCTTCATCATCTTCTTCTTCATTAGCCCAACGAACAAGACGACTGTTAAATATAAAAATATTGTAATTTACTTGTATGTTTAAAAGACTGAAGCAATTGTTACACAAAAGTAAATATAACTGGAAACTTGATTTATGCAAAATGAAACAGTGTTTTAAGGAGTTAATATATTTTTATAATTAAATTAAATAAATTTAATAAACAGACTGTATCTTTCATTTTAGACTTTGGATTATATAGAGGAAACGTTATTGATAAATAATTTCATAAATAAAAATAAATTTAATATAGTTAAACTTAAGTTAAAATTAAACATATAGAAAAAATGAAATTCTTTTTTATCTTGACTTGTATAGAGGGAACTCTTTTGAGATGTATGTTTATAAATAAACTAGAAATACTCATTTTATGCTACTCTTTAAAAGCATAGTCTCCACACTGTTCATAATCTGAATAAAAAGCAATTCCATTTTTAAACAGAATGTTAGCTATCTAATATGTGTTCACTGAGGAAGGTGGTGGTCTACCGAAACATGTCTGTTTGTATGGGGCCGTAAGGCCATTGTTTTTTGTAAATAAATGTAGTATGTTGACTACAACATGATGATTAAAACTGTTGTGTTTCTTTTCCAATTTATTATTTGTTTGATGCCAAAACCTTCGTTTGGAAATTCCATTTTTACACAAAAATCAAATGTTTTATTTTTTTTAAATTCTACAATTTGCCCAGCAAAGTGAGTGTTATAATGGTTTTATTCTCTAAAACACAAATTTCCAACAAATCAATTACTACAATACTGTATGCATTGCCGTTATTTAATAATTCAGTTATAAACCTAAGTGACAAAAAAGGCCACAGCTTTCCTATTCCATGGTTTTTTAGAAATTGCCATGGTGTGCACAATGTAAAAAATAATAATCGGAGAAGGCCAAAAATCAACATGGTGTGTTGTCATGTAGTCTGCAAAGTTATAAACCAATCTGAAAAAATTTTTACCTATTATGGTAACAAACATTTTCCAACAAATTCAATACAACCGCGATCGCCGTTACCAGAAACACAGGGTAAAAACAATAGCCTCCTCAGAGCTTTTCTTGTGGAAGGTAAATGCCGTCTACAGACTATCAAATTTCTTTGATTAAAAAACTTTCATGGCAAGGAAATGTCCATGTATGGTGATGATGTGATGTCATCATGACCATATATAGGCATATCAACAATTTTGTCTGGACTGAGCTTAATAAACAATAATACAGTAACATAAACACACAGATTTATTATTTACGGCTAGATAGTAAACTTAACACTGTAGAATTGCAATCCATGTAGCCGCCTACTATTGATGATCCTCAGCCTTCATCACAATCATGTAAGTTAAATAATAATAAAGGTTTTATCATTATTGTATTTTAACATTCTTTTGTCATAAAAATTATTTGCATATGTTACATATATTTTATGTTGTCAATGTCTTTATATTTGGATTAAACTTATTTCTATTTTTTTAATAATTTGAAACTTTTATGAAAGATTGGGGGTGCGATTTTGTCGCAGCAACAGTGTTAAAAAGTGTCACGATTTGATTGGTTGGATTCCGGACATATCATTCAATAGTAGGCACTTCATGAAATTGCATTTTTGGGCTATGTATTTTATGGAAGTTCACTACCTTGCCGTTAAAATAATACATCTTTGCTTAAACACATACAAAGAAAGAAACTATATCTTACTTTCTTTTTGACTTTGACTTATATAGAGGGACCTCATCTTCATCATCCATCATACTCTCCAGATCCTTGACATCATCATCTGTAAGAGGTGCCACTGAGATGTCTCGTACAGCTCTAAACTCACCACAGTTATTCAAATGTTCATTCTCAAGACGATAAAAATTCCAGATAAAACGCCTAAATTAGAAAGTTAAATTGTAAGATAATGTTATAATATGCCATTATAGACTAAAATATAAAAAACATAACAGAACACTACAGAGGTAATTAATGAAATCCCTGTGAAATAAACTATATTTAATTCTCAAAATACAGTCACACCAGAATTGAATTAATAATAATACTAATAATTTGATTTTTATATAGCACCTTACACAATACAGTCTCAAGGCGCTGTGGACCAGATGTTACACGTTCAACCTTAACTTTCTACGCCCTTAAGGATCCCGTCGTGTCCTGCTGCCCAACAAACGAGCACTACATTCTTCTGTCCACAGCAGGGGATGTATGGACCAGTACACTGGGGTAACCCCCTACTCATCTCGAAAGATGTACTGGGTTCTTTATTGTGCACACGAGCCGTTTGTGTACAATGGGCCTACGGTTTATAGTACGAGAAGACTTGTTCCACCACCAGAACCATGGTGCGAGGGGGCCTTGAACCCGTGCTGTTAGTTATGCATGGTTCACGGTTCCCCTGCCTTAACCGCTCGGCCATACAACTCGCACAAATTCAGTTCAGAATTTCTGAACAACCCGAAGAAAGGGCAACGGAGTCAATTGTAAAGAATAGAGTTGTGTACTAAACACACCAAAGATATTTTCAAAATGTTGTTTTTGATCTGGCAGCGGCAACGACAATAGTAATAGTAACAGTAATAGTAGTAGTAATAATAGTGAGGTTTCGCAAACTTACAAAATATTAAAACGAAAATGGATACTTCACACTCCAATTTTTGAAAGTTCCTAAATATGTTCAAAGATATATCAAATTTTCTACCTATGAATTGTTGATGATCGTCATAAAATACTGACCAACTGTGACAGATATTTAAGGTGTTCTATTCAAATGTTACAAGAATGTATGTTGTATTCCTATTTTGTAAAGCTGCGAAACCTCACTAATAATATTAAAAATACGAGTATTTCTTATATAGTGCATTATGCTAAAAGCTCAACATGCTTCAAATTTAACGGGCAAGAAATTATTTTTAAAAATGTTGGAAAAGGAAAGTTGCTTTCATGATTAAAGTCTGGATTTGATGGAGATTTGTTGTTGATTTGATTTTGGTATATTTGGTATAGTTGACTGAACAACACTTACCTAAAAACTTCTAGCACTGCTAAGGCGGTAATTAATATATCACTGTAATGTTTAGGAGAACCTTTGATTGACATTGTTAATGCAAATGTCCATGCAAACCTCAAAAGAAAGTCTTCAAACATTGCAAAATAATATGTCTAAAAATTGAAAAAAAAAAGTATAAATCAATTTACAGAATTAATACCATCCATTTGTATTTCTTATTAATATTGTTGGTTCTAAGCGCAAGATTTTAAATAAAGTGCTATTTCTATACAAACTATTAATGTTTTATTATAGTATTAATATGTAATAACTGATACTTTTATACATTTTGGAAAATACACTGAACGTTTTAACATTTTTCAAATAATGTATGTCGGCTTCAACTTTGACGGATTCATGGTAAAGTTTTTACAACTTTTGTAAAAAATGATACTTTATATATTTAGATGTAGGTTAATTTTAAAATTTTGGCCTGTAGGCAAGGATTAAAATTGTTGGTTCTAAGCGTAAGATTCTAAATAAAGTGCAGTTTCTATTCAAACTATTAATGCTGTATTATAGTATTTATATGTAATAACTGATACTTTTATACATTTTGGAAAATACACTGAACGTTTTAACATTTTTCAAATAATGTATGTCAGCTTCAACTTTGACGGATTCATGGTAAAGTTTTTACAACTTGTGTAAAAAATGATACTTTATATATTTAGATGTAGGTTAATTTTAAAATTTTGGCCTGTAGGCAAGGATTAAAATTGTTGGTTCTAAGCGTAAGATTCTAAATAAAGTGCAGTTTCTATTCAAACTATTAATGCTGTATTATAGTATTTATATGTAATAACTGATACTTTTATACATTTTGGAAAATACACTGAACGTTTTAACATTTTTCAAATAATGTATGTCAGCTTCAACTTTGACGGATTCATGGTAAAGTTTTTACAACTTGTGTAAAAAATGATAATTTATATATTTAGATTTAGGTTAATTTTAAAATTTTTGCCTGTAGGCAAGGATTAAATTTACTGTTGAATGATTCTGTATAATTAATTAAATTTAAAGAGGCATTTGTACAATATCAACATTTTGTGCAAGCTAAGCATTTTGATGTATCTTGATCTGTTAACTTCATCAAAAACAAGGTTTAATCTTGCACTGTTTATTTTTGGCTACCCATAGATAGCCAAGCATAATCAATACATTACTAAAGATAATATCAGCATGTTACAACATGGCTTCATATAATTATATTGGGTATTTCAAAACACTGCCAGATGAAACAAAATTCCTTAATGCACAATTTTGGTTACAGTGGAGAACGAGTTTTGCAATTATTGAAAATTATAATGGTATTGTACTTATAGTCATTGTCAATTATAGTCCACCATAGCAGTGGAGGCACCCAAATTTCCTTGAAAGCACGGCAATGCCCTTGACTTGGAATTCAAAGTCGTGCTTGAGACTTAGATTGGATTTTCACCTGTATATCACAGCTCTGCCACACAACAACTGTGCTTAATCATGTGTCTTAACATTTTGAACATTTGACCATGAATCGCTACAGTAGAGTATGATTTTGAAAAATCATGCTCCACTATAACCAAATTGATATATAAGGGAAAAAGGTAGAAGACTCCAGGCTAATCCCCAACATTTGAAGCTGATTATTTTAAACTTTTAGTGAAAATAAGACTTACAATAGGTGAATAGACGATTTCTTCCCTGAGAAGTTTGTTTTCTTTTCCCTTGAAACTCAACAAACCCCAATCCATCTTGATGTCCCAAGACAATGTGTAACAAGAACTAAACACAGCGCTAACCACCCATAAATAGAAGAGAGGATTATTATAAAATGTACCCTCATCTGAAAAAAGAAGATAATAAACAAACTAAAGAGATGTACAACAATTAAAATACAAACCAATATACATTTATTGATTCATTTTCATTCAGTCTTTATTTCGTAATCAAAGTACATATAAAATATAACATATAAAAATAAAGATTAGAATAAATACACTATACTGTACAACTATAAAAACATAAAAACGACCCTGGTTTCCTTGAACGCTTATGCAAATTGTGCTTTTCAGGCACATATTTAGACATACTATCTTTAGCTAATTTAATATCGTCACTGTTAAAATTATCTATACACAACTTGTGCAAGTGATCATAATTCATAGTCCCAATGTTGTTCCATAAAAAGCACAGTAGCTCATTTAGCTCAAGCGATTTAGCGTTAACCGCACAACCGTACACAAACAGACAGCACTCCGCCAACGCTGTAAGTGTATGCCAGGTATGCAGAACGGAATGTGGTATGTGAAGTTGGGCCTAGCTGATCATTGATGATGCGCATCTCAAAATTCTGCTTAAAAAAGCTTCAAAACTTCAAAAACTGTCCAACATAATATAGTGTACAACATTAAAAACCACTTAGTATATATAAAACTCAAAATCATAAGTTATACGCATCAAAACTTGGCAAATTATATCACAAAAACACACTGATCAAAAAGCAGTGTTAATCGTTTACAGGGAATGTAAAATAAGGGTATGTGGCAACATGACTGAAACAATATCTTGATGTTATTAAGTGGCTTAGTATGGGTGCCTGACCTCACAATTGCTTTTAGGATGGGTATAAAAGTAATAATGTAGCCCTGTCCTGCTCATCCAGGACAGCTGAACCACTCATTAACATAGACCTTAATAAAAAAAAAAGCAATAATGACAAACCAATTCATATAATAGCATTTTTTTTTTTTACATTTTTGACTGGTTACTGTATTTTTAACTTAAGTTATTATACATTTTGGATAGAGTGGATAGGGAAACTGTTTAGACAAGGGAAAACGTACATAAACCAGATCGAGTAATAATTAATCAATTACAAGATGTTCATGTGTACGTATCCACTACAAGAATGTTCAAGTGCTTGAGGATTCGACGCTGCATATTCATTAGGCAGTTTTCACCGAAATATATTAATCTTCACGGGGGGATTTAGAGGGGGTCGGACCAGCTTAAAATATATCAATGTTAATAACATTGTCTATAAAATGAGAAAAAAAAATCAGCATTTATAAGACAAGAAATGATTCCTGAAAACACCCCTGAGGTCATTTTCAGGCATCTAAAGACCAAAATTTCATGGGGAGCATTCCTAAAACTTTTACACAATACCGGCCCCCTTTTCCAAAAAATTTGAATCCGCCCTGCTAGGTGAGATTTTACTCATCATCGGCGACCTTTTTTTCAAAATTTCTGGATCCGCCCCTGACCTTAACTGTAATGGATGGCATCATAATTTGTTTCTAAGTCAAAAGAGTTGTATTAACAACTACATTAATTTCCAGAATTAACATGCTTGGGAGAACGTTAGTAATATTTTACATAAGTACAGTACATGCGCATTTTGAATTGTTAGAAAATAGACAGAGCTTATCTATCTACTGACTCGCTCCTTCACCAAAGTGCATCTCAGCAAAACCGTGCTACCTTAATCTGTTCTTGACAGATGTTGTATGGACCAGTACACTGGGGTAACCCATCCTTTACTATTGTGTTCTTCAAAGTTGAAAGATTCACTTGGTTTCAGTGGATCCATGGTTTAGGGTCACCAGCATTAAGCTGGCAAGCTGGCAGTGAATTTGTATATGACACTCCAATTTTAATTGTTTGACCAGTCCACTTTATTTTGGCATGTTTGTCACCCCAGTTACTTCAGTGCACTATAAATTGTAGACATAGTGCACACTTTAATCCTTTTATCTCATTCCCTCGGAAAGGGGTTGTTCATTTTTTTTTTAAAGGGGTGCTCATTTCCTCTGAAGGGTGTCTTCGGCTTGACCTAATACTCATATTTATATACTGAAGTAATTTTATTTTTCTCAAAAGGGGTGCTCGAGCAGCATATGCACCTGTCTCGGTATACTAGTCCACTAATCCACTATGTTGAACATAACAAGAACAAAGAATGTGGAGCAAGTCCACGAATGTGAGGTCTCACCACAAAATGAGTTGAAAACAAAAAACCTAATAAATTTCTGTAAAATTTTCCAATACTTACCATTTGTTAATTTAAATAATGATGAGAATAAAACGACTAAGAAGGTTGTGGAATATTTGCCAGCATTTACCAGATGTGGAAAGACTAATTTGGTGTCATGGTACCTACGTAAGCACTGTGCAAATCGAAACCAAGCAGGTAGACAAGCAACGATAGCACGAGCTGCATAACCATATGCACCACATGTTACGGAACCTGTAAAGATAAGTGTTGAGAATTGTAAAAGTACTAATGAATGCAATTGCACGAAGTTATTAAAGTTCTAATTGACATGATACAATATTTTTTAATTTCGATCAACTGGAAATTCGATGGTACATAAAATACCAATCTCTAGAGAGCGCAACAGGATTATGCATTAAAAGGTCACAGACGTCACTTTGATAAGGTCCTAATGACTGACTATGCATCAACATTTAGGAAGGTATTAAAGAGACAGACATTTAGCTCAGTAGGTCAAACTGGTGGTAATCGCTGTGCTGTAGTGGGAGCAGTTGGCGCACTGGTTGCGGTTTAGAATCCCAATCGAGAGGTCGGTGGTTCGAGACTCACTCACGCCAGTTGCTTGTGCACCTGAGCAACGCACTTTACTCACATTGCTTCAGTCTACCCAGCTGTACGATGGGTACCGGCAAATTGCTGGGAAGTAACCTGCGATGGACTAGCGTCCCATCCAGGGGGAGTATCATACTCTCATCCGCTTCACGCTACAGAAACTGGAAATAAGCTCCAGCCCTATGAACCTTCAGGCTTGGACAATGGATTCACTTTTAATCGCTGTGCTGTGCACTGAATAGTGGAAACTATCTGGTCCTTGGTTTGACTGAATGCATCAACAGTCTCCTCACGCACAGTGTTTTGGATGAGACATTAAGCTGTTGGTCCCATGTACAACATTAAAAAATGCAATAACTTTTTGGAAAAAGGCATTGTCTCCCAGTGTACTGCCTAATCAGCATCGGAAGGATCTCCCAAGAAGCAAGTCCACTTTGGACTTACATGGGCTATCCTTGGTGCACTGAATAATTTAAACAAAAAAAGTCAAGTAATAAGAAGTATCAGAATTAGTGGTTTCCTTTTATTTTTCTAAAAAAAAAAATCTTAAATATGATTTGCCTATATTCTTTAAAAAAAGGGAATACTGTGTAAAATTGTTCTAATATTGTTGTAAAACAAACTGGTTTATGCAAGAAAGTACAGTATAATACATACAATGAGATAAACGCTATCATGTCAGGATTCAATAATTAAACATTATTATATTGTCAGCATCAGGATCACTCAGTCATTCCTGATGATGACTTAATTGATTTTGAAATATTGAATGTATAATAGCATTTATCTTGTTGCTTGGAGTTTGTACCATACTTTTTTCAAGTTGAAGATTTTTTTTTTATGGTATTCTATGTTTTAACATTTTTAGACTTAATTTTGAAATGCTGTACAGGCATTAAGGAATCAAAGACTTATTTCCAGTAGTTTTACTTAACATTTCAATTGCAACAACGATTAATATCCTCCATTATGTATTATTTCCCTTTTATTAGTTAATTAAATGAGATACTTACATGATTCATTTAACCAATCAACTTCACATACATAGAAACATATAAGGAATTCCAGATCAAGAAGCACTGTAACAAGGCTATTTAACTGATCAGCCAGCCAGAAATCAGCAAAGCCAACCGGAAAATATGGAGCTAATATTATACGTAACTGAAAAGAAGAAAAAACACCGTAACAGGGAAGTTATCCTTTGAAAAAAATATCTCTGTTAACATGGTAGATAATGGTAGTGCCAAGGTAAAACTACCATATCAAGGGATACTACCAAGGATATGGTCAGCAATGCTCTACAAGTATACATAGGAAAATATAGCCATTATTTAGAAAAAAAGCTTAAGGCATTAATAACATCAACAGACAGGGTAATTATATACAACCTTACTAGGTAGTTCTCTGTGGTGCTAGTTAGATCCCCATAGTAATTTAACATGGTAGATCTACCTAGTCAGCGGGTGTTGTTTTTTTAATGGGTAATTACTTCTGAATTAACCCCGAAAAAAGGTTGAACAGTTTTTTTATTGAATTTTAAAGACAGAAATTTAAACGAACTGATAGGCTACTTGATGACATCTCAGAAGTTGTTTTTAATACTGTTTTCATTTCTTTATAGTTTAAATGATTTTAAAATGTTTTCTGTTATTCACCGATAGTCATTAATTCAAAATATATAGAGATTTCACTTTATGATTATTCCATTTTGTAAAAGATATTTGTAATGTGGCCCAGATTGCTCATTTGGTAAAGCATCAAGCTTTTAATCTGAGAGTGAGGTCTCGTATTGGGCGATAACATAGGGCTTTAAAACAAAACTTCAGGTATTCAGTATTCAAGTATTTTTTGCTCACTTGAGAAAAAAAATTCATTATTTAAGGGCCCACTCCTTCTAAAGTAAAAAAATATTAAAACACTCTAAATTTTACTATATTGTATTTAAACTTATAAATATAATACTGATTCATCATATGAGGCTAGTCATGGCAAACCCATCAAGTTGTCGCACAGGAAGTTATTGAGAAATGAGCAAATAAACAACAGAAAATATAAACAAATACAAAGGAAATTTGTATATATTTTGTCCAATAACTTCGGTTATAAATGTCCGATTTTGATAATTGACCCCTCATTTTAAAGTTTGTAAAAAGTGTAATATGGTTGTATCAAAAACTCAATTTTCAATTTTCCTACAACTTGGTGGTTTTGCCATGTCACGCCTCATATTTATACTGCCAAACAGTAAATGCAAAATAATAACAGGATTTATTTTTTAAGTGGATCCTAAAAATAAAGCAGATGAGTCTGTATTTGCTTTGCTTTTGTGAACAGTCGAAGTCTAGTAACAAAGGAGAGCTATAGTGCGAATATGTGTCGCATGCAACATTGGCGCTTACTGTGCCAGGAATAGCCTGGGTAACATGCGCGCAGATACAGTCTACATCATACTAGCTTAGCAACAGGGAAATATCAAAGATATTCTCTAGGCCTGGCCTAAAAGAGTTCAATAACTTTTACCTTTTTTTACTTCAAAATAAAGCTAAAGAGGTATGCAAGTAACTAACCATGTGTATTATTTAGAAATAATAAACAAGTAAATTCCAAAGAAATTAAATTTTGGGGGTAGATTATAAAATAATAACCATGGATAACTTACATGCATACGCTTTAGTTTTATTTTCGAGTAGACAAAAGTTGAAAAGTTATTGAACTCTGTTAGGTTAGGTCTAGACAATTTCCCTGATAATACCTCATTTCTAAGTAGGCTGTAGATCTTCACATCCATGTGGATGTCATCCAGGCTATTTTCTCCATTGTAAATGCCAAATTTGCATGTGGCAAGTATGTCACACATTACCTCACCATTGGTTAGTAGATTTAGGCTTTTTCACAAAAGCAAATAGATTTCTTAATTTTTCAAGGTTCACACAACAAAAAACTAAATTCTGTTGTAATTTTGCTTTCCTTTCATGTTTAAAATTAATCAAATGATACAAACATAAAATATCAGTATTATATTTCTTAATTTTAATACAATATAGTTACATTTAGAACTTTTTTTGAAGAAATAGAATGAGCCTTTAAGTAAAGATGGAGTGAAAGGAATGCCTATTAAATTAATTAATAGGGGCGTTCACATGTGTGAAAAAAGTTGAAATTTGAAAATCGATTTTTGCTATGGATCCTAATTTTTTTGGGAGCGTTCATACACACGAAACATATCACGCGCAACACATACACACAATGCTTGGCAAATTTTCGTGATAATTCTGAAAAATCCCAAGATGAACTGCGAATTAGATTGCGATTGCGAGATTTCTTTAAATTTTTTTGTTCACAAACACAAATCAATAAATTTTTCGATCACGATGCAAAAATCTATTTTTCAAATTTTGATTTTTTTCGCGAGTGTGAACATCCCTATTGAAACGGATGCTTTTAAAGCTCGAACACTGTAGCTAAAAACAAACAATTTAAAGTTTGACTTACTAGAACTCTGAGAAGCCAAACTCTAGCTTTAAAATACAGTATTGGAAATGGATTAATGAGAAAGACAGCTAAGAATGTAACAAGTATAAGGGGGTTGATGTAAGGTGGTATAAGGGTCAGAGTACAGTACATGAAGCTGATTATGCTAATTCCCCAAAGCACTGCAAAGAACATAGCAATCTGAAAAAAAAGAAGAAAAAAACACAGTGTATTAAAGATTTGTTTTCACTTGAAAAATTCAAATTGATTTAAAAAAAAAAACAGTTGAACATTCATGTGCAGACGAATCTCAAACACGGACACCTCCCATTATATGGATAAAATTCAAAACCCTATATATTTCGGTATCTTCTTTATTCAATACAAAAGTATATACATAAAACAGTTCATGGCAGTTAAAAACTGAATTGCGAACTGAGTGATTAGTACAAAGATTATAATACAAGATTAGATATCTATATTAGATAAGGCAACAAACTTTTATAATTATCTATTTTTACAATTTAATTTATGCTCATTAAGCAGTCTAACCATGGATGGTATACGTAAGCACTGGAATCGTTTCGTTTTACATTTATATTCTTTGTATTTAAGTGAGTTTCGCAGATTCATGTTTTATCACCAAGCGGGAACCACTCACTAAATCTGATATTTTGTAAACATTTACGGGCAAATTTGGCACAAAGTTGGTCTCGGCGGTCTCACAAACTTTTAAAGCCAAGCTCAGTCAGAGCCGCATCATAGGAAACGTAGTTTTCATAGCCTATGATACACCTACGCTCATTTCTGGACATATTCAATACGATTGGTTTGTGCATGGGTTATACCAAAGTGCCACACCGGAGCAGCGTATTCAAGTATTGGTCTGATGTAGACCTTAAATACAATTGTTAATTCATCTTTATTAAAACCACTCAATTTCAGTAGTCTCAGCATAAATAATGTTTTATTTCCCTTCTTAACTATTTCATTTGTATTGCCCTCCCACCTCAGATCTGTATCAATCACTACACCAAGTAACTTGACGTTATTAGCAAGTGGTAGCAGAGAACCGTCAATGGTGAGATTCCGTTCTGAAAGTAAGCGGCGACCAAAGAAAACTTGCAGTATTTGGCATTTGGCACCCTATTTGTCTAATTAGTGAATTTAAAATCTCTTAATCGGCCACTTCTTGAAAAAAGAAATATTTTCCACATTCGACGGAGTCTGCTTATTGGGATCTTTAACCTTACTTATTTTGAAGCAATAAATAAGGGCATGATCATGTACCTAAAAATAGCCAAATTACTAAAATAATTTACCCTAAGAAAGTATAATGCATACTCCAAGCAATGAGATACATGCCATCATGACAGGATTCAATATTTAGTCATCATCAGGAATAGTGTGCATTATACTTTCTTAATTGAAGTTGATTAGTGGATCTCTCGAATTTACCCTAACTTTACATGGTTAGATGATAAAATTAACCCCTAAAAAAACCCTTCAAAAGGCTGGAAGCCTCTATAATTTTTATTATTTTGGTACTCTGTCAAGTAGGCGTAATCATCTTCTTGGAGACATCAAGTAGCACAATGGAGATGAAATTTGAATTACTACTACTTTACTTATACCATATTTTGAGTATTAAAATTATTAAATACTCTAATTTATATTCACCAGTGCTTAGCTTTCATGTCACTGTAATATACCAAATTCAATTTCAAAATCTTAGGCCATTAGGAGTCATGACATTATATGTTTGCAAATTCGACAGCAAACAACTTACATAGGAGACTGACCATCGAGTTAGGTCATCTAATGCACTTCTTAGGCAAATGGGTAACATTCACGGTTCCTTGTTTGTGACATGTAAAACTGAGAACTCGCACCGTAGAGATAAAAATGATCTTTATTCAAACAAAGAAAAAAACAACGAAAAAAACATAGAAATACAGCCAATAGAGCAGGTGTACAGAAGCCAGAGTGGCTTGTCTTGTCAACCTTAAGAACGATTTGACTAAAAACAAAGCATGGATAAATTTTAAAAAATGCAAAGAACACTTAATTTAAAAGTTTATAAGCGCATGGTTCCTCCAATATTTGACCACAACCGGGCCCAGAGTCCCACCCACCTGATCCGACCTGTGTATGGTCGCATTTCTATAACATACGCAAAGCTTGAAACCAGAAATCGGTAAGAAAGTGCCCAGTATCCATTCCTATTGCTTACAAATTGTACTTACTTCTAATAACTGCTCATGAGTGAGATTGCTTCGAGGATCTAATTCAAATATAAGTACATGGTTTACACCGGCCTTGCGCCAACCGTACGTGTTCATAGCAAGTAGAAAGATTATGAAAATAATAAGAAACACACCACGATACATCCTTAAAGCTGGTGAGACATCTATATTAATTGGCATAGTTATTGCTAAAAGACAGAAAGCAGTAAAAAAAAAAGTTATTTATAATTTCCAAGATTAACGTTGTTTTTTAATGTTATTTTTTTTTTAAATGTCGTGCCACATTTCACCACTTACAGAATGAAATCTTCATCTAAACCACGTCTTAATGAGGTTTAGAAGGTGGTACTGTTGAGTCACTAGGAAAAACCTGGGGTGCATTCGGGTTTGAAGGCAAACATGCTAACCACCAAGCTACAGCGCCACTCCTTATGATTTTCAAGTGACAATAACGTTCAGTTTTGAGAGAGTGGCTAAGACAGTTAAACAGTTGCTATCGTCGCTCTTCTTCGACTGGAGGTATAGAACACAACACAACACAACAACAGCCTTTTGGATGATATTTTAAGCTGGTGGTCCCATATGAAACCTGACTAATATGCACATTAAGGAACTCAGTACTCTTCGGAAAGAAGCAGAGGATGTCTCCCGGTGTACTGGTCAATCACCACCAGAATTACTCTAATGAAAATCCACTTGAGTCAAAATTAAATGGTAAACTACTACACAATTTTTTGATTTTTTTGGGGTGTTTATCCTATTTTATTCTACCTTTCACGCTACAGTAACTAGAAATAAGCCATGGCTCAATGAGTCTTCGACTCAGAACAGAATTTACTTTTATTTACTTATGGTAGTCTCTAAGTTTTTATACTACACACTTGAAATGGATAGGTGTTCTTTTTTCAATAATAGTTACTGCCTGGGGCGACCCACCAAAACTTGTCGATTATACTTCATATTTAACAATCTGTGTTAGCATTGAAGTTTCATACAACACAATGAATAGTGGGATACATGGTCTAATTACCAGCCTATACAGCCAGTGCAATTAATTGATATCTTTTATGAGAGGGGCGAAGTGTAGCCTGTGGCAACAAATATGCACGCTTCAAGGCCATGGATCCCTAAATTTTGTGGATTACTCCAAGGCTACGGTCACACTAGAGGTTCAAACCTGGCTTGACTAAAGACAGGTAAGATTTCAAGCCAGGCTTGAAATTATTGTGTGGTCACACTATCTGACCTCAATAGATTGACCTTCAAAATTAACCAAGAGAAGAACTACAAATTGTCAACAAAAAACATAGTGTTGATGGCTTTGAATGGTCGCACTCCAAAGAAAAATGCCAAGCCAGGTCAAGCCAGGGCCAATCTGGGTGCTGCGTTTTGAGTTAGCTGGCTTGAGCTAGATTTCAAGCCGAGCACAAGTCAATCCATGTGAGGTCACACTATGAAAATCTCAGCCGTGGTGAGTCAAGCCAGGTTTGAGGCTCTAATGTGACCGTAGCCCAAGTAGCCTTTATACCCAGATGGTTGTAATTACACTGAATTCGATTTCGTATATCCTACACACTACTGCAATACATTGTTAAATTTTGTAGTATATAGTATAAATGTACCCTAAGAGCAGGAACACCATTGGCTCCAGCCAATACCCTTTAAAAATTCCAAAACTTTTATCTGCAACTTACATATAGCTGATGAAGTGTAAAAAATAACAATTAGAGTAAAAATCACTTACAGACTATAATAATAATGATACATAGAACCAAGAAAATTCCAGAAAAGAAACCAACCCTCATTGTACTCCAATTCATTTTCTGAAAGAAAAACAAGAAATAGTCAATTTAAAGACCATATGGCATGGTATTTGAATTTTAAGAAAATTTTGTAATCATGTTATAGTTAATAATATTATGTGATATAAATCCACCTTTCATAGAAATAAATTAGTTTTTATCATTATTTTAAACACCATTTTATTGCCATATTTCCAATACTGGGCAAAAATGTAAAAATGCAAGAGGTCAAGCTGCTAGTGTCTTATAACGTCAGATGACACTACTACAATGCATGCATGCAATTTTTATAATGGAAAAACCTATAGTATTAGTAAATATACACTGGATTGATTTGTCCTTGTTCACTGATTGGTTAAAAGTGTTGTCATATGATAAAAAATAATCCAACCACCATAGTACTATTTACGGATTCTGTCCCAATTTTAACACCAGATGGTGCTATCTCATGTGACCCGGCGCTGGTACCAGTTGCGACCGCAGTGTTCAGCACAGGACAGAACTCAATCAATGAACAAGAATGTATGAATCCAGTATATAAAACAAATATATACTGAGATAAAAGGTTCTGGATTAAAACGCGAATTAAGCCAATCCAAACTTTGCATGTCTGTGGACTTATTTAGCATGCCTCATTTGCTTAACGTCGCAGAAACTGGAGATAGGAACTATCTTGGAAGAAATTTACTTATATCATCATTAAACTTAATAGTTAAAATCATACCGGAGCTTTAAGTGGCGGTACCCTGAGCTTATTCATAGCTTTCTGTCTGTTGCCACCTTCAAGTTCGTTAATGTACAGGGTCTACAAAATAAAACAAATTCAAAATAAGTAAAAAAAAACATGAATATAAATATAAATAGATAGTTTGGTGACAGATACTCAATGTCTTACTAATACTCTGCCACAAACCATTCGCTAAAGTATTCGAATTTATAAAATAAATACTATTTATTCTACTACATATTACAAGATACAGTATTTGCAATTTTCACAATGCTCCAATTTCCATAGTTTATATTTGAAAAAGGCCAGTAAATAATTATGGTTACAATGCATGTATGTTCATATTATAAATTTCTAAATATTTATCAAATTTTGTAACTCATTATGTAATGTAATTAGATTTATATAGTGCCTTATACAGTTGTCTACAGATGTTACATATTCATATGACTTTCTAAGCCCCTATGGGTCACATCAAGTCCTGCTACCAGATACAGGCGCTCATTCATCTGTCCATGGCAGGGAATGTATGGACCAGTATACCAGGGTAATATAACCACCTACTTGTTTCGAAAGATGTACTGGGTTCTTTATAGTACATATGAGCCGTTGTGTACACTGGGCCTACAGTTTAAAGTCCTTATCCTAGAAGACTTGTTCCACCACCAGAACCATGGTGTGAGTGCTGTTGTTATTGCTATGGCTAATGGTTCCCTTACTTAACCGTTCGACTATACCACTTGCAACTCATAAGAGATCCAGTCATCATTACCCACAGCATTGGTATTTTTTCAGTATATTTCCTTTTAATTTGGCTTATAATGCATCTATTTATTCTTACCTCTGTCTCAAGGATTAATTTATCAATCTGCTTGGATGTGTAGAAAGGTGACTTCTCAACTTCATCTATTCGGAACTTTAATCCTTTCTCTGTTTGTAACATTTTGTCATGTTTCTTTAAAATCTTACGAAATCCTGTGAAGTTGAGGCTCTAGTAGAAGAAAATAGATTTGCTTGAATAATTTCATAATACAGTAGTGTCTTTATTTTATGACAGTATGTTTTGTACTGTTATATTATAAAAGTTTTTTTCTATTTAATAAACAGTCACCTCTTTTTTGTGTTTTAGAAATTGTTCGTAGACTTCAGAAATACTTAAAAAATAATCTGCATTTATGGACAATCACGAATATATACAAACAAGTTGTGATAACCGTAAACTAACCGTAAAGATTCGCAAAACAATCAGTATACTTTGTATATGTGAGGCCTCACAAAAAAATGAGTTGCATCATAGGTGGAATCAAATGGAGATAATCATCAAAATAGTTCTGAAGTCAAATTTTTGAGAAATTTATTTTTAATCAATTACGAGCACTATGGTACTTATACTTCATTATAATGTACGTTTTAAGGCAGGTTTCACATAGGAAAGTATCCTTTGTGGAGGTTTCCTGGGATTTATAGCTTTTAATTGTTTTTTTTTATTACCTTATATGCCATTTTCTCAAAACCATGGTTTCAAAAATGAAAACTTCAAATGCTCATATCTTTAGAACAACTTATACAATGAATGCCATTTGAAGTGTAGATTACAGCTTATATTATGCTCTATTTTGCATTATCAATAATTCAGTTTTGGATTTTCCTACCATCAGACTCAATTTGTGGTGCGACCTCACATATAATCATGACTATTCGCAAATTTCTGAGAATGGAAGTGTTTTGTTTATTTTTACATTAATTTGTGGGAGATTTTCTCAAAATAATGTTTCCATACATGGAAACTTCAAATGCTCGTATCTTTGAAAATATTTCTCCAGTAAATTTAATTGAAAATTTAAACTTTCTTGTGCTCTATTCAAAAGCAACAATTTTTGATTTTCCAACCATGAGATTCATATTGTGGTAAAACCTCACGATTTTTAGTTCAGGCTTTTGGTGATTATCTCAATTTAACTTATTTTGCAGTGAGACTCACATATATGTGAGGCCTCACCACAAAATGATTCACATCGTAGGCGAGATCAAATTGAGATAATCACCAAATAATCAAATATTTGAGAAATTTAGTTTTAATCAATTATGAGTTCTATGGTACTTAATTACATTACAATATACTTTTAGGTCAATTTTCATACTGGAAAGATTCCTTTACGTAGATTTTTTGAGATTCACAGTCTTTTGTTTATTTTTCGATTGTTTTATTGGAGATTTTCTCAAAACCATGTTTCCATACATGACAAACTTAAAATTCTCATATATTTTGAACTACTTATCCAATCAATGACATCTAAAGTTTAGGTTACAGCTTATATTGTGCATTATTAGAATGCACCAATAACTCATTTTTGGATTTTCCTACCGTGACACTCATTTTGTGGTGAGACCTCACAATTTGACTGCAGATGATGGTGATAATGCCAAAAACTTTTAGTCATTCAACCCACACAAGTAAGGTTGGTATATTCAAAGATTATTAACGTACCTGATAATTCTGTAATAATATAAGATAAAGATAGAATTCTGTAACTGCAAGTTTTAGATCTGCCGCTGTTCTGTTAAGAGCCTTCATTGTTGGGTCTGTCATCTCCATGAAAAATACTGAACTCTTCCTTCGTCTAATGTTGTGTGGAACATTGGGATTTGACTTATTATTGTAATGTCGACACTCATCTTGTAAACTTGCTGCACGCCGTGTTGCTTCATTCAGTTTCTCTTTATTCCCAAAAAAAATAAAATTTCATTTTACAAACAAATAAATTTTACATCTATAAATAAATACAGGGTTGTTACACCTTAAAACAAGTAAAATTCAACGACATTTTAAGGGCATTCCAAGTAATATTTTCTTAATTTCAAGGACACGTAATCAATGGTCTGCCATGCATGGTTAAAAAAAATTAAAATATTCCTGGAATTTCCAGTAGTGGAAAATGCATGTTTGTTTTTCCAGGACTTTCAAGGCATTCAAGTATGCGTATGAACTCTGTAAATAAAAATCATTATTCTTAAGAATGCTAAAAATCTTGTGCAATAGCTTACTTAACAAGACTTTTGCAAACAAGGAGATCATTGGTCACAGTGTGCAATAGACCTACGTATTATTCTTTTTGTGTCATTCTCTATGTTTTTTTTTTAATTTTTGTTCAAATATATAAAATGTTGTTTTAATTAACAATAACAAATGACATTAAATACTTTAAAATGCAGATAGGTTAAATTAATCAGCGTCTATTGAAGAGGTGCATGACGTTACCATGTGCCCTGTTCACACACGATATATATATATATATATATATATAAATGTTAAACGTAACAGTAGAGAAAATCCGAACAAGATCGGAAAAATTAATCAAATAGCCACTAGGATTAAGCCCTCAT
>JAOTQE010018894.1:0-10740 GCA_025631205.1 Nesometra sesokonis | reverse complement strand
ACACTCTAAGCAACCTGTGTGCCAATTTTCATGCTTTTATCCGGAAGTGCACACTTCAGTCACTAAGGTCCCCTACTTATGACATTAACCAACAAAACGATACGTTAAGATTAAAAATTAGACAAAAAATCACCAACAATTTTGAAAGAAACGAAAATGAAAACTGAGATAACCCGGACATTTTTCAATAAAGATAATTAGCGACCCCACACTAATTACATTAGATTGAGATGAAGACCAAGGGGCAATGTGGTTTGTCGGAGATTGAACCTACATGTTGATTTATGTCAACGTAAGTAGCGCTACTTAAGAACAATTTTACTGGGTAGGCCTATTAACTACTTTTAAACTGTATTTTCTATTTCTTTTCATGTTGTCTTATCTTGTATCTAATTAGCCTCATATTGTAATTTAACGTGGATTTGTTTATATTTTGTTATTGGTTAAAACTGGTTAAAATTAATAAATAACTTTTACTTTCCATATTTCATGGGTTGAAGAACCTTTTATAGTTCACGGGTACTTTTTAGTTGGGCTTGTACTTGGATTCAATTCTATCAACTTTCATTTCTACCAAACTGGATTATACTGTTCTCAAGTAGCAGGTCTAGCAGTAGCAGGCAGGGCTCCCAAATCTCCAGGAATAGCCTGGAGTCTCCATGATATACCCTGTTGTGTCCTGTTGTTTGGTGTTTAGTCTAGTCCTCCCTTTCGTCTGTAAATTACTTATTCACGCTGGCCCAAAACAAGAATCATTCTTTTTGGGCATCTGCCTGCTTCCTTTAAATTTACTCTTCACTACATACATTTTCATACTTTATTTTTTTTTGTTAAGAGTTCAATTTGGAACATTTATAATTTGTTATGTTATTTAAAGGAAGCTAATAAATGTTATATTGAATGAATGAATTGAATGAATTTTCTCAAGGAATTTGATTTTTTATGGTTATCTCTAAGAACGTTAATAAATTAACAATATAAACAAAAGAATATGTAGTATTTGATTTGGACAGTAAATGGCACTTTCAAGGTTTGTTTTTCAATAGTAAACACCTTTTCATTTTTAATTTGATTTGTAACAATCAAAGCATGGTTCATATATAATTTTACATTTAGATGCCCACCCCAAAACAGTTACGAAAACTGACCGACAAAATCTCCAGGATTTTCGGTTTTCCAAATTGGGAGCTCTGAGCAGGGTGTAGCAGTAGAATAGCGTAGCTAGTAGTATCAGTCGCAGTAGCATCAGCAAATTAATAAATAATTTTAATTAATTAAAATTTAATAACAGCAGCAGCGACGGCAGCTGCACTGCTGCAGTATCGGCGGCGGCAACGGTAGCGGCAGTAGCGGTAACAGTTGTAGTAGTAACAACAAGATGGATATAGACTTATGCAGATTACGTCACATGTAACAAAAACAAAATACGGACAAAATGTACGGGGTATTCCATTCACACATTGAGGAAAATGTAATGAAAACTTGGAATTAAATATGTTTTATTATAATTCCCGAACCAAACAAAGAACTTTTTGGTAAGTTTTGTTGATTTTTCCCTTTTATTCAGTTAATATTCTTGTGTACTAGTTTATTAATCTATCTTATTTTCGCTTTATTTAGTTCTTCATCATTGTTGTTAATTTGAATTAATATTAAGGCTAATTATTAATATTAATTCCGGCGTAAATCATGTATATTACCAGGTTATTCATTTTTAATGAGTTATCAAGTTATAATATGTATATCCGTCTGCATTTTTTTCAACTTAACTATTATGTTTAAACTCCAAGGCGCCATAGCCTAGGTCTAAATGAAAGTTTCAAGTAAATATTCGACAACTAAGAGATTAAATAAAAATAATGACACGGCAGACATTAGACGATTATTTTGATTGGTCAGTGTAATATTCATAGTTGTATCTTACATTTGCACATTGTTTTGATGTCAAACGGTGAACTTGTTGTTGGCAACTATGGAATTACTGTACTAAACACACTGCGCCAGGGATTATAGGGGAAAAAGATAAAATTGACGAGGAAAAAACCTACGTAAATACGAGCACCATACGAGTTATGTTCTTGTTAGAATTAAAGATGAATCAAATATCTACAAATTATTATTGATTCTTCCAAGCATCTCGCTATTTCAGTCTGTCGGTTGAATGGTCAGTCGGTCCGTCGTTTAACAGGGGCGGATCCAGGGTTGTGATTGGGGAGGGGGTGTTAAATCCAAATTAAAGAAAAATCAATATGCTTGTAAATAAATATAATACCAAATTGGTAATATATAGGCTTAAACACTAATAAATATTTTAAATATAAACGCTCAATGTTCGATAGCTAAACACTAAATGTATAATTACACTGAATGTTAACGTCGATACATCACAAGTGTTATGTGTTTATACCCAAATAATACGGTACATTTGGAGAGTAATTGCTTGGTGTTTGCCCGAAATTATCACTGCCTTAACACGTGTTTCCGTAACTAATTATATCGTGTTTTATGTTTTTAATTGAGGCTAAGGATTAGGTTACCTTCAAAAACCCGAAGTACTTTATAATGAGAACACAAAACAGTGTCGTCCAATGTCAAAAGCATACCCGTAAGGGTTTCACTATTAGAATAGCTATATATAGCCTTAATCATAATTAATTTCCTATTAAAAATGTATTATTGTTTAACAATTAGAGAATAGCCTTGCCAAGTTTGCCCATTGCGAATTTTCTCATAAAACTTGTTTATACTTTTCCGCAGATCTAATTTTTATTGTAATAAATTAAGTAATAGGGCCTACTAAATTACCAGATTACTACTCATTAAGTTCCCATTAAAAATACAACAATTAGTCCTGCCGATTGTTGCGCCAATAAAAAACGTATTTATGGGCAGAAATTTAACTCGTTCCAAAATAAGTGCTTGAGGTGGACTTTGAAGATCAGATGACCCAACCAATTACCGTTAAGTATCAGAGTTACATAAAAAAATTCTTTGTTTGTTTAGAATATATTCAAGTGCATACTCAAATAATAAGCAAAACGATTTCTTCTAACCTGATTATAATAGGTGCTTTAATGGAATTAAAATTTGTCTAAGTCGAATACAAGCTGGCATTGAAGAAAAACTTGACTTGAAAAAATCGAATTACTTAATTGATGGAAGATATATCAGTTTGGTATGAGGGCTGAATTCGGCTGAATTAGAAATATTTTTTACTGAAAATATTAAGCTATTGTGATAGTTATTTTGTTATTTTTCTTTTTATTATCATACTTTGGTGAGATAATTTTATTGATAAAATCAATGGAATGGATTTTGCAAGATCAAATGGAAACTATTCAGCCATTATGGACTAACCAATTTTATTTAATTTTACTATTACGAGTAACAACGTCACAAAGTAGGTAGGGCCTACTTGTATTTTTTACGTCATGTCTAAAATAAGGAAACAATTAAAAAAATTTAAAAATGAAATAAAAGTGAATGAAACTCCACAAAAGACAAAAAAAAACTAATTGTAGCCCGGAGTCTCCAGGAATTTTGCATCATCTCCGGGCTCCATGAAGTACCAAATTTTCTCCAGAATTTTTCATGATTATCTCCAGGATTTTTGATGAATTTAGCAATATAAACCAAAAACAATGTAATATTTTCATTTATTTGGACACTAAAATGGCATTTTGAAGGTTTGTTTGTCAATAAACAGTTACGAACGCTTGCCAACAAAATATGCAGGATTTATGGTTTCAACTTGGGAGCTATGCAAACATAGAAGATGGAAATATCTTGGAAATGTGCTAACAAGAAGCAAACAGCAATATAAGATTGCATTTATACCTTTATCCAACATAAAACAATTCCACTTACGGAAACTTTCAACAGAATCTTTATCTAGTAGGTGTAGATTGGCATCTCTGGTTTGGGGTAAAGTGCCTATGGGACACGTGACTGTAAAACGGCGTTGCTAGTGTTGAAGAGCTTGTGTATCTGCCCCACCAATCTCGATTCAATTGTTTTAGTTCGATAAACGTTTTTATTAAATATAGGCCTATTGCATTTACTAACTTAGATGAATTTTCATAAGCAATACTATTACACTGAAAACCTTGAGAAGGTAGAAGAAAAAGAGGCTGACCAAATATGACATGGGGACGAACATTTTTATATAGTATATAAACTTTTAAGTAAATCTATACCGTTTTTTTATTGTACGATACTATATTGTTTGTCAGAACAGTCTAAATACTGAAGGCATTGGTCCTTATTACGAAATTATTTATATATAAATCTTATCTCAGAGAAATAAAATAGTGGTGGTTACCTTGTAAACAAGTAGCCTCATTTCTGCAAGGATTACTGGCGCATTCATCCTCATCAATTTCGCAGTGTGAACCTGAATACCCTCCGACACATCCACAGTAATATCCGTTCACACGGTCCACACAAGTACCACCGTTTCGGCATGGAGACGACGAACATTCGTTCAGATTAACTTGACAGAGTCTTCCACTGAAACCTACGGTGCATTCACACGAGAAACTCCCGCGTCCATCCACGCAGATGCCATCATTTAAACATGGGTTCGATTCACACTCGTTTGAATCTAACTCGCACAACTCGCCATGGAAACCTTTCAGACAAGCGCACGTGAATGAATGCACAGAGTCAACGCAGACTCCGTTATTTTGGCAAGGATCCGATTCACACTCGTCAATAAATGATTCACACAGAGTCCCAGTAAATCCAAATGGGCATGTGCACGAAAAACCTCCTGGGAAATTCGTACATAAAGCCCCGTTCATACACGGACCAATTGAACATTCATCAACATCCTTTGCGCATGCTCTACCGGTAAATCCACGTGGGCATTTGCAATAAAAATCCGTTTCCTTGTTTATACAAGTACCACCGTGTAAACATGGGTCAGGGGAACATCTGTCGAGAGATATTTCACAAGTTGTTCCTTTAAATCCGTGTGGACAGACACAAACGAACCCTTCCAACAAACCAACACACGAACCGTTATTCTGACATGGCGTATCCTCACAATAATCAATCATGGTGTCGCATAGTTCTCCAGTAAATCCTGGTAAACAGTCGCATTCAAACGCGTTTTTCAAGTCACGACACTTTCCATAAACGCACGGTGCACTCAAACATTCATTTGTGTGCGTTCCGCAGTGTTTCCCGGTAAAACCAGGCGGACAGTCACAGCGGTAATCTCCCATAAGGTCGACGCATGTTGCACCGTTTCTGCAATGGTCGCGTAAGCATTCGTTTATCTCGCGTTCACACCATTGTCCTGTGTAACCTTTCTTACAGACGCAACTAAACGATCTATCGTCCTGTTTGATGCAGGTTGACCCTTTTTGACATGGTGCCGCGGCACATGGATCGTAATTATCAATGTCGCAGTTTTTCCCGCCGAAATTCTCCGGACAACTGCATTCGTAATCACCGTCTAAATCCAAACATAGCCCGTTGTTTCTACACGGGTTGCTTTCACATTCATTAACTTCGTATTCACACGATTTTCCGTATAAACCCTGCGTACATCTACACGCGTAATCGTTCAAAAGATCAACACAAGTTCCACCATGTCCACACGGGTTCGGTTGGCAATCGTCGACATTACGTTGACACCGGACACCGCGAAAACCAAACGAACACAGGCAAGTGAACGCGTTTGTGCCGTCCACACATAAGGCCCCGTTCATACATGGATTGCTCTTGCATTCGTCCACTGGATTCTGGCAGTATTGTCCTTCAAAGCCAACAGGACATGAGCAGCGGAAACCATGTTTACCCTCCTGACAATTTCCACCATTCTGGCAGGCGATATCTCCGCATCGACTATCCAGCTTCTGGTTACATGTTGGACCTGACCAACCGTCGATACATTTACATTTGAAGTAGTTAGGACCATCTGTACATATTCCGCCATTTTTGCACGGGTTTGAACTGCACTCGTTTTTTGTACGTTCACAAAAAGTCCCTGTGGAGAAGATGCATACCGTTTTGACTTAATCAGTAAGTCATAATCACCATCACCACCACTACCATTACTATCAAAAAATAGCAACAACATCTGCTACTAGTACCGCCACCATCATCGTCATCTTAATCACTGGCATCATCATTGTCATCATCATCATCTTCGTCGTCGTCGTGTTCATCGTCATCGTCATTATCATCATCATCACCATCATCATCGTCATCATTATCATCATCATCGTCGTCGTCGTCGTCCCGGCCATCATCGCCATCGTCGTCGTCATTATTATTAACATCCAATCACCATCCGTACCACCACCACCACCACCGTGCACCATAACTATTTTTAATCATGACAAAAGGCACGTTTACTACCATCTAACATCATAATGTCCCTGCATTAATTATAGAAAATAATTTTGAAGAATTTCTGAAGATTTTGCAATTTTATGCATTTTATTATTTGTTTATTAGAGGCTCTAAGACCACCATTATTGCTACAACCACCACAATCACCACCACAACTTGCAAATGTAATCAAGCGAAAATGGTTTGAGAATTTGACGGCAAATCTCCTTCGACATAAGCTCTCGTTCACTTGACACCACCACCAGGGAACAATTGCAACTTTGCGGCTAATCTCCTTTGGCATAGGCCTTAGCCCATTTTCATAGATTATTATTACCACAAGCATTGCCACCGACACCACCACCAACCCACCGCCACAACCACCACTACGACCACTTACCAATGTAACCAGGAGAACAATGACAGAAGAACTTGCCGGCGAATCCCCTTTGACATAAGCCCCCGTTCATACACGGTTCGCTAGCGCATTCCTCAACCTCATCTTCACAGTTTTTACCAAAGTATCCCGGTAGACATAAACATCTGTAATCCCTGATTAGGTCCTAGAATTAAGAATAAAAAGCCAAGATAAGCATTCTCATAAACATCTGAAATCTCTAATTAGTTCGTACAATTTTAATAATAGAAATAAAAATATATACTTTTGCACAAGGTCAAGGCTGTTGATTGTCGTTGGTTGGTTTGTTGGTTGGTTGGTTGGTTGGGTTCAGTGCCGTAGCCAGCATGAGGCAGACAAGGCGGTCGCCTCGTCTAAAATTGTCAAAATTTTGCTTTTTAAGGGGGAACTCACACTCTGACCTCCAACAGAGGGTTCCAGTCACTGGAATCCTATGTGAGCTACGGCTCTGGGTTGGTTGGTTGGTTTGTAGGTTGTTGGTTTGTAGGTATGGAATTCGATTGGTTTGTTCATTGGTTTATTGTTAGTTTATTGGTAATTTGGTAGTTCGGTTCACGGTTAAAACATTTGTTGGTCGATCAATCTTTCTGTCAGTAAGGTGGTAAGTTAAATTGTTAGACATACAATAATTAACCAAGAACGCAATGCCAACAACGCATATCATTTAAGACCATAATCCCATACATTGGATCACTATCTGATCTCCCAGTTCCCTTGAAGCATTTTGCTTTGTTCAACTAATTTTATTTGAGTTATAACATGATTAACCAACCAATTCAAGGGTCACATTTGTAAATCTTTAAACTTTCACTTAGTTTTCCCACGACTGAAATTTCTCCACTCCCCAAGCTTTGTAATAAACCTATAAGCCCTATGGGATGTGCATTAAACGGGGCTTGTCATCTGATTAGCTTTTATCTCAGACACATGATAAAACCTAAACTCTGTGTATTACATAACAAAAACTGGAATACATTTAATGAAAATTATTTAAATTATTTAATAACAACTTCGACTTACCTGACAATTTGCTCCATTTTTGCACGGGTTTGGTAAACATTCATTTATATCTGAAATAAGCAAGATAACGAAATAAGCAAGATAAAAAGATGAAGATGAAATAAGCAAGATAAAGAAATTAACACTACCCGTCATTTACTTAACTAGGCAACTGAAGGAAAAACAGATCAAACAACCAATGGGTCCACGACATACATTACTGAGAAAATGGCTGCTAAATTTGAACCCATTACAGGACCGGCTCTCTGAAACATGGTATGGTGCAGTTTATTTACATGCCTCGTATCTAAATTTCTATACAGCCTTTTTTATTTTACTTGATTAATCAGACCTCCCTCTAAATCAACAGATTGATTAGGCCTACTTGATCAGCCATTTCACGGTTTCAACTGCGCTTGTGCAAGATTAAAGTCAAGTTATACAACGACGCGCGGCTTATTGAAAGGAATATAATTGCCGTTCGTCGTCTTATGACCTGAACTTAATCTTGCACATGCGCAGTAGAAACCGTGAAATGGTTTGCTTATTCCATTAATTAATCAGATGGGTGATTCTAGAGCTCTGTTGAATCGGAGATTAAACATGTTAAGTGTATGGGGCGCCATTGGTCAACTAAAGTGCAGAAAAGCTCGGAGGCATACAAAATCATGTTAAAAGTATGGGGTGTGATTGGTCAACAAACCAAAGAGCAGAAAAGCTCGGCGCCATACAAAAACATGGTTAGAAATTGAAACCTCAGTATAATACACCATCGAACAGCACAAGCCAGGGGCGGATCCATGATTGTGATTTGGGGGAAGGGGTGAAATCCCGATTTTGGTTTTTGACAAGCCATAAAAATAGATGGAATAACAGCTCCGACTGTACCTAGGAGTCCCTATTTATACAGCCACTGTACATGTTTGTGTTGGTCCACTATCATTAAAACCAAATAATTCTTTTCTGGTCAATTTTAGGGGGAGAAGACTTCTATATATAATATATAATCTATAATCACAATTTGTTATTCAAAATATGTTTATGATATTTGGAACTTCAGTACAAAATCAAAGTTTCTTCATTGGATTTCAGCTACAGTTTTATACGTTTGTGTGTTAAGAAAATTAGTTTTCACATTTTATGAGTGCTTTAACTTTAATGTGCCATCATTTTCTACCTAATTTGTATAATTATGTCACATCTTTATTGAATGATGATAGGTCTATATTATTTATTGCAATGTACTTGGCTTTTAATTTAGCATACTAGTAAGCATGTTTTTTTTATTATTACACTGTAAAGACTGGAGTACCTGCATGTTTTTTTTTCTAATCATAACTTAAAATGTGAACGTCTACCTTTAGTTTCCACTAGTATAGTGAGAAAATTGTATCGCGTCTCCCATTTCCGTTCGCGTTTAACGCGAGAGACGACGCGTCCCTGTTGTATTTACAACCGAAACAAATATTTACCTACGCGGAATGGGTATAATTAAATTGCAATAAGAAACATCGATATGCATTTAGTATAGGACTCCTAGGTACATTTCCAGGTTCGTACGTTTCAAACGTGGTGCCACAAATTAATATAATCGAATAAATGCGGCACGACGCTAATGAACCTTCCGATTTTGATTTATAGGGATGGAGTTCGCAACACAAATGGGAGTATTTCGAAGAATGACTAATCCTTATGATATATCGTAATTCTCACACAAGTGTATGGATAATCGCCTGCAGACGAATAGTTAAAACGGTTATGATTTCATAAACCCGCCGGCTATATGTTATTAGTCATAATTTAGGACTACATTATTGTCCCATATCTGTTATTATAGGAAGTCCTTTATAATATTTGCTTTTATTATTAAACGGGTAATGATTTGGAAAATATTGATTGCATATTGCATTGTTGTCTGTATTGTTTTACCATAGTATTCCAAAAAGTTAAAAGAAACTGTTAAAAAAAATAATTTTAATTACTGTTACGTATTCGATTTATTCACGTTCGTTCATTTAAATTTGACACATTTTACGCAACCTTGTGACATTTTGAAGTGCTTGATTTTTAATGGATACGTTGCCATATTGACTGCCAAGCTGACGTAGGGTATCGAAATATGAAAACTAAATGTTTACCACATGTCAAGCAAAAAAAGGGGGCAGTCAAGCTGAACAATGTAAAATAAATTACCTGGACGTAACAAGTTTAAGAAAATGATCCTACCCTTCCTACAAAAACTTGAAGCTCAGTAAAGACAACCACATTATACTAACAAAAATACTTTGATATAGCCCTACCAATATATTGTAATAATGTCTATTTAAGTTCCTAATGTGACGTCATTATAACCATATATAGACATCATTTTTAAGACAGTATAACAGAAAAGGGGCAGTCAAGCTGAACAATCTAAAATAAATTACCTGGACGTCACAAAGTTTAAGAAAATTACCCTAGCCTTCCTACAAAAACTTGAAGCTCAAAACAGACAACCACATTACTAACAAAAATACTTCGATATAGTCCTACCAATATATTGTAATAATGTCTATTTAAGGTCCTGATGTGACGTCATTATGACCATATATAGACATATTATCATGTTTCAAGATATTATAACAAAAAAGACTGTAACATCAAACGATGAAACGTCAATTGACAATGAAGCCTGTTCGGCGTTGAAACGTTCTGTGCTTTTTTGAGAGTTTTGTTGAAAAAGAGGATTTCTATATTAAGGCCCATTTCAGATTTCAGCTTTTCACAAAAAAAACAACAGAAAGAAAGAAAGAAGAAGATGATGACGCTAACGCTGATGATGACGATGATGATGATGATGATAATGATGATGATGATTCCGTATAGAAACAATAGCTGGTCCGTTGCTAAACATGCAGGTAATTAATAATGTTTATTATTTTAGAAATAATAAATAGGTACATTTCCAAAGAAATTTAATTGGGGGGGGGGGGGGGTGGGGG
>JAOTQE010018883.1:0-10741 GCA_025631205.1 Nesometra sesokonis | reverse complement strand
GATGATGATGATGATGATGATGATGATGATTGATCTCGTACAGAAACAATAGCTGATCCGTGTAGCGGATCAGCTAAATAGAAATTAGTGTTTTTAAAAACAGTTGATTATCAACAGTGAAAAATAATAATCTGATTGGTTGTCTGTGTCTTTGGGCAATCTACTTTATCTACGCTTTATCTCTCCACCAGGAATTTCTGTACTAGAGGTTATAATGTTAGAGACCTTGGTATAATGTGCGTAAATTACATATCGTTTTATTTTATTGAACCTAGTTGTTCATAGATCGAGTGATGCGCCCTCCTTATCAGGTTATTAACAAGCCGTAGGCGTGTTATTTTAAATTATTTATATCTTGTATAACAGGAATAAAGGGGACGATAATGCGATAATTATATAAATGATCTATAATATTATAACAACAACATATAAAGTGATACCAATAATATAAAGCCGGGCACTCACTTCGTCGTGCGACGTTCGCACGACTAAACCGTCGCTCCCTGTGTGTGTGCTTTCCAGACGCGATGACCGTCTTCTCGTCGGCCTTCGTTTTTTTAGTGATTCAACAGGGAAATTTAGAAAGTCAGAGAAAGTCAGATGTTTTACACAATAACTATCGGTCGACACTAGAACTGAATTTTATGTAAAAATAACAAATTCAAAAACATTTTAAAGCAAACAAATTAACGCATAAGGACACTCCATATACAGTAACCAGTTTTATTAGCAAACCTTTCTTCATAGATAAGCAGTTTTTAAACAATTTAAAGGCAGGGTCGTATCCAGGAATTGCCACCCCGTTTGCACGTTCTTTATAGTGCCATCTATGATTTAGCGGTCCGTTTACCTCACATTATAGTCTCATTTTCCTCTGAAGGAGAGGGGCTGTTCATTTGAACCACTGAAGGGGGTGCTCAGTGGCGGACTTAAGGAGATGGGGCTTAACAGACTTAAGCCCCCTTCTAAAATTGATCCCAAAAAATTGTGAAGGAAAAATTAGTACGGACTATGAAAATAGATAGCCAACAACAGTGTGTAAGGGTTCCCAGAGGCATAGTCGGACCTCCTCTTTGCAAGCATGTTTTATTTTTTTTTTCTTGTCAAAAACATTTAACCCCCCGCCCCTTAAATCTCAACCCTGGATCCACCCCTGGTGCCCGAGGCCCAAATTTTTACATTTTACCCTAATTTTATTGTTTTTTTAACTCGTAGGGAGGTGCTCGAGTATCTGTGCACCCCCAGGACTAGCCACTTAAAGGAACACCAGATCCGGAGCTTGTCGGTATACAAGAACTTGTTGTATCAGTATAACTCGTTAACATTCACTATGTCTAGTTTACGACTAACATGTTTTGATTATATGGAAATCCTCTATAAGTTGCCAATTTTAGTTAATGTGCGTACCGATAAATTCTTGATTATGACTAGATATATATCTGTCTTGATAATCAATTTATTGCATCCTGCCTTAATCAGAAGAATACAACGTTTAAACATCTTTAAAGGGAAATTACCTTCATTTCAGTTAGTCTCGAATATAGTAGACTATTTATCATCATCATCATCATCATCGTAATCATCGTCATTGTCATCGTCATCGTCGTCGTCGTCATTATCATCTATCATCATCTATCATCAATCAATCAATCAATCAAATCTTTATTGTCAAAAAAATACAACGTACAGATTGGGAAATCGTCTTGAGATAGGACACTACCATCATCATCATCATCATCATCATCAACATCAACATCAACATCAACATCAACATCAACATCGTCATCGTCATCGTCATCGTCGTCGTCATCATCGTTATCGTCGTCGTCATCATCATCATCGTCATCATCCTCATCATCATCCTCATCGTTATCATCATCATCATCATCATCATCGTCATCGTCGTCGTCGCCGTCATCATCGTTATCGTCGTCATCGTCATCATCATCGTCATCATCCTCATCATCATCCTCATCGTTATCATTATCATCAGCAGCATCATCATCATCATCATCATCATAATCATCAGATCATCAGATCATCATCATCATCAACATCAACATCAACATCAACATCGTCATCATCATCCTCATCGTCATCATCATCATCATCATCATCATCATAATCATCAGATCATCATCATCATCATCATAATCATCAGATCATCATCATCATCATCATCATAATCATCAACATCATCATCATCATCATCATCAGCATCAGCATCAGCATCAGCATCAGCATCAGCATCATCATCATCATCAGCATCAGCATCAGCATCAGCATCAGCATCAGCATCATCAGCATCAGCATCAGCATCTAGGCCTATATCGTCATCATTATCATCATCATCAGTCTATATCTTCTCGCTAATGAACAAAGGACGCTCCTAAACCAATCCATTTGTCTATCGATGGTTTTTCCAGTTCATGCCGGTGTCAACATTCGCCTTAGTTGTCCCTCCACCTTGATCTTGGTCTTCCTCTTTTCCGTTTTCCGTACAGTGTGTTCTGTTTCTAGACGACTCGATATTCAATATTTCCTTCTAAATGTTCAGTTAAATTCCATTAATTGCTTGCTATTATTATCACGTCTTGTTCTTATATCAGGGCCTGATTTGTTTGTGGGGGGGGGGGGTGCGGGCGCAGCTGGCGCAGGCGTGGATCCTGGATCTGCCCCTGTTGATGAATTTGTGTTTTTTTCCTGTCCCTTCTAGTGTAACTCTAAATTTTATCCACCTAAAGTCAATATTCATAAAACGGAACTATCATTTAAAATCGCAGATGTACGTTTTGGAATGTAATATCCACAGTAATGCAAACTTCTCTGCCATTGCTAACCTTTAAGTTAAATTATAAACAACAGTTTTACTGTAATAATTATGTATATTTATTTTTATAGGTTATTTTGGAAATACATCAATTATACATATAAATTATATATAAATGCAATAAAATTAAACAAAAACAATTAATTTACCGAATTATTATTTCAACGAATAATTCAATTTTTTAAGATCATCTTTCTGTTTGCAGGGCATATTCATGAATATTCATACTAAAATATCAAAATGGTATCAATATTTAATAGGCTTAAGCTCCCACCCCCTAAAATTTACCCCGAAAAATGTTGTGGTTTTAATGATAGACTCCTAAAGAGACCTATTGCAATCGGCGTTTTGATTTGTCAAAAACCAAAATCGGGATTAAAGTCCCCCAACCCTAAATCACAATCCTGGATTCGCCCCTGTTAGCTGTTAACACTCTCCACAATCCTAGTATGATCATGATATCATTCCACCCACCCTTGTAATTTAACTAACTTATTAAAAAAACATCCATTATTGACTCGTGGAAGATCACATCATACAACAACAGAATTGCTAAAACATACATCGCAGCCTTTGTTTCTAGTGGTTAAAATTTGTATTCCTTGACATGGCTTGACCTGAGTACAAGATATAAACAGGGCTTATAGAGTAATGCATGCCCATCTGTGTAACATTAAAATGTTTTCAAAAAATACTAAAAGCTTATTATTAAGCATTAACCATAACCTGCGTACTTATTGTATCATGTAACCCATAGCAACGGCCAGCTGTCATTTTTAACCATACCGGTACATTTTAATGACGACACAACCTACATACAGCTAAATTGACAGTAACATTAGATTCAACGAATTAGTGGCGTAATAGAGGCCTATCTTTACTACATCTTGCTTTGCAGGTGTACTCACTTACCGAGTTATCATCGCCGAACAAATACACAATGTTCATTGAAAGCTTACAATATTAATGTAAAACCTGTTAATTTTGCGCTCTTTTATGTTCACGATTTTATAATTAATTCCACGACATTAATTTTTGCGATTTTGTTGATATAATTCCAGTTTTTGTTTAGTTCCGTTCATTATTCAAATGTATACATTAAAATAAAACCTGTTAATTGCGTGCCTTTATTTTCACGATTTTTGAAGTTTCGCGGTTTTTTGTTGATATAATCC
Source organism: Nesometra sesokonis (assembly GCA_025631205.1). Lineage (NCBI taxonomy): Eukaryota > Metazoa > Echinodermata > Crinoidea > Comatulida > Antedonidae > Nesometra > Nesometra sesokonis. Next base: position 6,736 of record JAOTQE010018883.1, on the reverse strand, counting down.
ACTTTTTCTAAAACAAACCTACAGGCCTACCTCTTTTCAGTTTTTATTTTTTTATGAAAACAATGTACCGTCTGCTTTATCAAACAAAAGCGGCATTTTAAAGGCGTAAATTAATATTTTTAAAAAGAATTGATTAATATAATGTCTATATATATATATTATATTATTTATTGTTTATATTTATATGGTATCATAAATAAAAGGAATGAACGAATTTGTATGTTTATGCTTATTATTTGACAACAATAAGCACCGGCGCAGATCCGTTTTTAAATTTGGGGGAACTTGGGATTACCCTCAATAGGGGTGGAGTGGGATGGACATCCCCCATTAAGAAATATGAGAGAATTGCACGTCCCGGTCCCTTACATCTGATCCTATCTCTACACACCTTTAATAATATTAATTCACGATTTTTCCACGATTTTCGTTAACCCTTAATTTTTGCGGTTTCACGAACATTAATAGGTCGTGAATATAAATGGCTTATAGATGTTAACATATATACTCTAAGAGGTGATCTACCGGGCTTCATTTGCTCAATGTGTAATAAAATACCAGATTTATTGCTTCGATTTAAGTATAAAGTCTGCTCAATTTATTGCTTTTCAAACATAAGTTACTTAATTGCCGAGTCTTTTCCCGAGTCTAAAGCACTTGTTAGTGAAAATAGCGATTGAAACGCTAACGAAAGATAATATTTTTACTGCCTAAAAGGCTTTATAGTTAATTTCATTTGTGTCTAATTGTATCGTATATCGTTTGGAAAATTAACAAAGACGCACTCGATAATCCACTCTCGTTTTTCATAATTTTTTTGCGAAGTCTTACGTCTTGCTACATATTTATGTCAGGAGTGTTTTCATTGGTACTGTCGGTTAGATCAAACTATAACTTTATTAAACTATAGCTTCTTAAAATGCTATTATGTCCTTGTTAATAATACTATAATTTGAATTTAAATTATGTTATCATATTAACATTATTTCTTTAAAGTCAAGTTATCACTTGAAAATAATAATATGTACAGTGCTTCGAAAATTTCCACTTTCTGTTCTTTTCAGTAAATTTTAAATTGTATAATAGTAACACAGTGAAGCCCCTGACTCTTATTATAAGTTCATTTTATGTTTTACATGTACAAATATTTTTTGGATCTAATAAATTAGTGAGGTTTCGCAAATTTACGAAATACGAAAACAAAAACGGATACGTCATTGTAACGTTTCAATACAACACCTTGAATATCTGTCACAGTTGGTCAGTATTTTAGGACGATCATTAACGATTCGTAGTTGGAAAATTTGATATATTTTTAAAGACATTTAGCAACTTCCAAAAATGGAAGTGTGACGTTTTCGTTTCCGTTTTCGTATTTTGTAAGTTTGCGAAACCTCACTATTAATTTATTACTTATAACTTATTACTTATTACTTGATTTCTAAATTAATATGTATTTTATTATGGCATTGCATTTTAAAGTGTGTGTTTCTCTGTATCCAGCATATCCCAAATAATAATTTTAACCCATTTTATTGTTGTATCCCATTTTATTTTTACAATATGTAGGTAGCTTAACTGGCAATGTATCTGTAACTATTTTTATGTAATTTTATGATATTTATTATTTATCATTTTAACTCTATTTTAATATTTGGAAAACATTGACTCAAGAAAGAACAACATTTTATAAATTTATGATCTATCACAGTTGGTCAGTAATTTACGAAGATCCTCGTAAATTCGTAGGTAGAAATAGATATTTTTAAAACAATTGACCAGTTTACAAATATATAAAATCCGTTTGTTTTATCGTTGGCGTTAGTGAGGTTGCCACACCTCGCTAAGTGGCCTTTCATGGTTTAACTGTACGTCAATCCAAGTCAAAATATACGAAGATGCAAAGACTGATACTGGCGATTGGTTGGTTGAAAGTTTTGGTATTCTTTTATGTCACGCACATTTTGCCAGGGGCGGATCCAGGAGCCAGCAAAAGGAGGGGCGCCCTTTCCAAAGTCCAGGTGGCTGTTGTTGCCGGTTTGATTTTGAAATGCAAAAAAGGGGTCATTTCCCCCGCTTTGAGTGTCCTGGAATCCTGTTTTGACCCAGTTGTATGTCTATTTTTATTTTAGGGTCCATTTCAGACCCGACGCTCCAAATATAAGGGGTGTGTGGTGGGGGGGGGCAAGGGCGCAACTACGTTTTGACGGGGGCTGCCCCGTTTGTGGTTAAAACCTTAAAATATTAAATATATAAACAGCAAATACATACCAAGCTAATTTTTAAAAATTTTTTACAAGACGCGTTATAATTTAAGATACAATATATAATTAAAATTGATTATGGTTATGAACAAAATTGTTTCTTTTAATCGTATCGTTTCTGGTTTCATTGTTTTCACCACCATCAGAGAAATAACTAGCCCTAGGATAAGCAACCAATAAGGAGGTTTTGCAACTTCATGAAATACGAAAACGGATACGTCATAAATTCTTGTTAAGTTTGACTTTAACACCTTGAATATCAGTCACAGTTGGTTAGTATTTTACGACGATCATCAACGATTCGTAGGTAGAAAATTTGACATATTTTTTAACATATTTAACAACTTTTAAAAACGAAAATGTGACGTATCCGTCTTCGTTATCGTATTTCGTAAATTTGCGAAACCTCACTATTAAAGTGTTATAAATTATTGTGATTTTGAACAAACTTGTTTCTTAATTGAAAATTTTCTGTTTATTTCGTTTCATCAGTGTTGGAGAAATGAAAACTAAGACAAGCACAGGTCTTATTATGTTACCGTTAGTATCATTAATTTGAACACACGATCAGACAGAAAATACAACAAGGCGGAATTTGTTTCTGTACTTTTGAACACTGCTAGCGGCTAGCTATAATTCGCGCGTTATTAGATCGATACAATTAATGTAATTGGGAAGCGCTTGCAAACGGATAATGATAGAAAACTTATTGAATAACGCATAATATGACTATTAGTGATATTATTACTGAATTAGCTCCCGATACTTAATTCAGGCTAATGAAACAATGTTGCGGCAAAATACTTGTGCAACAAGAGTGTGACCCGCCCTGTAAATGATCTAGATACGCATGCGTACAGAAATCACGAAAGCAGAACAATTTAATGGATACACACTTAATCAAGTGACTGTTCCAAGAATGTTTTGAAACATTACCTCGACTATAAATACTTTTTTCTTGATTTTGTGTCAAACGGTAAGTTTTCCCGCTATTAGTTTGAAAATTACTTATGCTTTTTAACCAATCAGTGTGTAGCTTAGTAAAGCTGCTAAGTCGTCTGCTGGATTTGAACCCATGGGATTAATTTGGCGGAAAGCACAGTTAAATTATAGCGCCACTTCTCGTACAAAATGTGTAATTCTAATAGTGAGGTTTCGCAACTTTACGAAATATGATAACGAATACCACACTTACATTTTTCAACGTTACTAAATGTGTTAAAAAAATATATCCTATGTCTACCTAATAGTTGGTGATCGTCGTATTATAGTGATGAACTATTAGATATTCAAGATGTTCAATTCAAAAGTTAGAAGAATGTATGAAATAAGGCCTACAGTATCCTTTTTCATTTGCGTATTTCGTAAAGCTGCGAAACCTCACTAAAATCTCCAGTAACCAAGCATTTTCCAATCACAAGAAACCATAAATTATGACCTAAACTTGTTAGAAGCATGGTAATTTTTTACTAAAGTGTAATGGACTTAAGTGATTTTAGACTTAACTAACATATAGTATGCAAATTAAAAATAAAAATAACAATAAGTCTACCAATTTGGTCATTTTCAACCAATGGCACATGTAGACCTACTCTGCCACCCATTAAACCTAATAAGAGTATGGACAACAATTTGGTTTTATTTGAAAAATTTAATTTATAAGACAGATTAAATTGTTAGAAAAAAACACATCGACTAGACAAGACTTACACCAAATTGGTCGTTTTATTTATCACCCAGTGATACTCCCTCCCACCCATAAACAAAGCAATTAGCTTAAGTGACTTAGCTCGTTGACATATACAATATTTTATAGGCCTACTAAAATTAAGTGTTTTTAAAGAGTAATGTAGAACGCAAAATAAGACGTCGAAATGTTCCAGTAATGTATATTTTATGACTGGGCCTACTTATTCTAATTGACGTTATATCGGTAATCATTTTAATGCAATTATGTTATTAATGATGGTATTTAATACTGGCATACAAATTATTTTACAAGACACTTTGTAAAATGTCCAAATGATGCAGTACTTCTATTAATTTCTTTATACACATTTTTAACTATGACCAGGAGCTCTACTTGTACCTGTGTGATTAATTAATGAGTAATGAGTCTTTTTAGCTCCGATCCGACGAAGCTCGATAACTACCCGTCTGATTATTCAATTGTAATTAATTTATCTTAATTGATTGATTAATTGGCAATAATCGGAAAATTTTGAGGGCTTTCTTATTTATGAATCTTTTTCCGTGATGTTCGAAATATAAAACATTTTTTATATAGTTGCCAAAGGGAATTAAACCAGGGAACAGTTTAACTGTTCCCTGATTAAACACAGCCACTTAATTCATTTCAGCTTATAAGTCAAGTTATATCACCCGCTCGGCCAATGGAGCCTCGACAATATAAGAGAGTTTTATAAGCAAATAATTAACAAGGAACTTGAACCTCTTCGTGAATTTAATTATACATTAACTAACCAACTAACGTTCGATAATAGAAAAGAGTTTTAGAAGGAAATCACAAGCAGTCGGAAACTTGTTTAAAAACATAGAATATCGGTCGACAAATCTTGAATGGGTATTGAACCCGCGCATTAATTTAATCTCATTTAACAACGCAAGCGCTATGCCGACCCCGCTCACAATTGGTCGACAAACGAAATGAACTTCACAAGAAAATAACGATTTACAATACAATTACTTTGTAAAAATGTCTAAGAGTTTTAATACATGCATTGCCTATTTTATACACATTTTTTTCACTCCGATTAGTTAAATGGAATCCTTTACTCTCATTTTGGGACGGAGCTTGATTTGTTTTAAAACAATACTATTTTGTATTTTTTTTATATATCTAGAATGGAAATAATAATGGTGGGGAAGATGATGATGATGATGATGATGATGATGGTGATGATGATGGTGATGATGGTGTTGGTGGTGATGGTGGTGATGGCGATGGCGATGATGATGATGATGAAGATGATGATCATCATGATGATGATTATCATGATCATAACGATCATCCTCGTCATCATCTTCGTTATCGTCATCATCATCATTGCCATCGTCATCGTCGTCGTCATCATCATTATCATCACCATAAGGATGATAATGATGGTGGTGGTGAAGTGGTGCTGGTGGTGGCGACAGCGGTAGTTGATGATACAGTGATGGTTGTATTGATGGTTATGATGATGATGATGATGATGATGATCATGATCATGATGATCATGATGATCATGATGATCATGATGATCATGATGATCATGATGATCAGGATGATGATGATGATGCTAATGGCGGTGATGATGATTTTAGTGATGATGATGATGATGATCAATAAAGATAATGAATGATACAGATAACAATATGACACTGACAATGACCAGATCCTTCTTTTACATGCATATATATAGTATCTATATATCATGCAGATATTGTAATTCGTAACTACCCTTTAAAATTGATTGAAATATAATCTACCTCGAATAAATTTATGTTCGAGTGTTTTATGATGACGTTCTTACCGACAACTCCCCATCAATTTCCTCCAAATTATCCAGAAACACCGATTATCAATAAACGCATCATTTGTAATGTAATTAGGGGTATGGATAATGAATAGAGCTACGAAGCGTTTGAATTATTTTGAGTCAGATCTCATCTATAATAATCAGTAATGTGTTTCAATTAGTGCCGAATTTTCTCACCTTCAGTCTGTGTGCTTACCCACCCGTGTTCGCAGTATTAAGAACGCCTCGTTTCACGATCATGCCAAATTGAAATCGAATTCTCCAAAGAGGGCCGATACGAGGTCGTAACGTTGCAGACTTTACTTGTTATGTATACCATCTTACGGCCTACAAATTATTTCCTCATTCGTTAATACATAACATTTGTTTTCGCACGGCTAAACCAAATACGTTATTACAACATATTGAATCGACACAGAATATATTGAAAGCAATAAACAGAACAATTGTTAAAATCACAGTCAATTTGGACAATTTTAAATAACTTTAAAAGCATAATAAAACGCAAATCCCTAAAACGAAACAATTATTTTATATTATCTATTATTTAACATTAACCATCTTCTTTGTTATTATTATTATGCAACGTTTAATAGCCAGTTCCAACAAGTAAAATTATTATTTATACGATTAATTATATTATTATCGTCGTCGTCATCGTTGTTGTTTAACTTATTTATTAGTTTAATAAATGGCAAAAAAAAGAGAAAAATTAATTCTCAATTTGTCATTGAAAAAACATGTATTTAGAACTACAGTGTTTTATCATCACCATATCATCGACGTCATCATCATCATCATCATCATCTTCATCATCATCATCATCATCATCATCGTCATCGTCATCGTCATCATCACAGAGCTCCCAAGTTTGGAGATCCAAAAATAGTGAGATTTATTTTTGTCAATTTAACGACCGAAAATTTGAAT
>JAOTQE010018872.1:0-10741 GCA_025631205.1 Nesometra sesokonis | reverse complement strand
GATGATGATGATGATGATAATGATGATGATGATGATGATGATGATGATGATCATCATCATCATCATCATCATCATCAGCATCATCATCATCATCATCATCATCAAATTTGGTTCCGCAATTAATATAGCTGTGACATCCCTCAGCGAAAATACTTGAATAATAATGTGTAAGGTATTAAGCTCATAACATTTTTGGCGTATTCAAATACGTTTGTGTGGCTGATTCTCTACATAGAATCATTTGATTCTGTATTTTTTTCTATTATATTCAAATGCATCCAAAATGAACAAAGTGTGCTATTTCTCATTTATTTCTCATGGAACTGAAAATTGTGTAAATATCTGTTTGGGTCACAGGAGCTTCAAACATCTACAAACAATTTAGATATTGAGTACTGTACCGTAATTATATTAATTTAATATATATTTATTAAAATCAATGTTACTTCATTGATTTTTGGAAAAAGTTAAACTTTGGATCACAACACACAAGTTTAAGCCTCCATAGGCCTACCTGGAATTTTCAGTTATGTGTACTACAACCTTCAGTTGAATGATGGATGTAGTAGGCCTACACACAATTGAAAATTATGTAAAATTGTGTGTTGTGATAAAAAGTTTAACTTTTCGCAACGATATTATCGACATCAGTAAACTGTCATAGGCCTATTTGATTTTGTTTGTCTTAAGTAAAGAGGTTAACATGTGGGCTTCCAAACCTTAACACAATGTGAAAGTTATCTACTGTATGCAAATTAAGTAGGTTTTTAATGTACAAATCGGAGCTTTTTACTACTCAACCAGGCGCGGATCTAAGAGGGTGAGGGAACCCGACCCATCCCCCTTTTGATTTGGACGAATATTATTTGAACTTAAAAAAACTCATTGTTTATAATAAACTATCTGCTACAATTGCCTCTCAGATACCCAGGAAACGCATCTTGTTTGAAAATTGGCACGAGAAGGACCTAGACCCCTAAAAACAACAAGTTTGGCATTGCCGACATCGGACTATCCGACATCGGGCCTCATCTATTCAGCTCTACTGGATCCGCCCATGCTAACGCTATCGCTCTTCTAATTTCCTTTTCCTCACACATAAAGTTCTTTTTTTCTTTGATCGCTCATACCCCATTTTTGATCCACGACCCCAACTATAAAAAGTTATGATCGAGACATCCCCGACTTTGAACTTTATGGTATATATTACGTTTACTTGAAAAATTTGTGCTGTCAATGTTTTGTACAAATCTGAGACTACTACAGGCCTAGTAGTAGTCTCTGCACAAATTATCATCAGTGACAATTTTGTGCTGGTAGAGAAAAATTTGTACCACCATTTTTGAGGCGGAACGACCATTTGTGAAGTAAAGAACACATAAGATAAACCAATGGGACTAACTAATGTCTAATTGTTCAATAAGTAAACCTAATGCTGTTTTTCTTTAGTTTATGTTGTAGGCCTATTAATTACCGTATTGTATACTAATGCAAAACTCCAACTTAATTGCTTAAACTCTTAGAAAAATTCATACACCCATGTAAAATACATGGGTGGATTTTGTGCTCCCTCTAAATTTGACCCCAAAACTAAATATAACCGAAACCATCAACACGTTAAGCAGGGCAGATAACCTTTTCATTTTGGCTTGTCATATTTGTAATGGAGAACACGGAACACGGCTACCCCGATCCTTGATTCGCCCCTGTGTATCTGTGTGATAAAGATAATTTAGTATGCTGCGTTGGTTAATTTGTGCATGAGTATTCAATTATTCAATAATAATAATTAATATTAATAAATTATGCGACGTTGATTTGCACACTATTTAACTGGTTTTCTGACAATACATGGAAGTACAGGAATTGTGTAGGGAATTGTGTAGTTAATTTTGCTATTAAAAGGGTATCTTACATTTTTTATGTATATACACATTTACTAAAAGGTCAATAACTTAAATGTCTAATCATTTGTAGATAAATTAGCAGTACAGCTAATAGAATTGGTTGGTTGGTTGGTTGGTTTGTCTGTCGGTCGGTTGGCTTGCTGGTCGATTAGTTGGCAGTGGCGGCGGAACGTTTTTGCTCAGCTAACCTTAGCCTGATTAGAATTCGATAAGCAAAAAAAAGGTTTTCAGGGACACATTATTTATTATTTACCATATTTACATGCTGTTTTTACTGTTTTAGACCTCTAAAGGGATGCTATTTTGTAGTTGAAGTCACATTTCAGGGGTGACTGTAACGCCACCCTGAGTTATCACTGGAGGACGTGTCTCCCACCCACCTCCCCACCCTTTTTTCGCCGTTCATGTGTTGGTTGGTTGATTGATTTTTTGGTTGGTTGGTTGGTTGGTTGGTTGTTTGGTTGGTTGGTTGGTTGGTTGGTTGGTTGGTTGGTCGGTTGGTTGGTTGGTCGGTTGGGTGGTTGGTTGGTTGGTTGGTTGGTTGGGTGGTTGGTTGGATTGTTGGTTCGTCTGTCTGCCGGTCGGTCGGTTGGCTTGTTGGTTGGTCGATCGGTTGGTTGGCTGGTTGGTTGGACGGTCGGTTGAACGGTTGGTCAGTCAGGCGGTTGGTTGGTAGGTCGGCCTGTGTGTGGGTTGGACCATGTAAGATTGGCATTTAATACCATGTGTAGAGCCTATAACAGTTGATTCATAAGTCAACTTTTGATTGAAAACTTAAACAGTGTAAACAGTATAAACTTACAGTGTATTTTATGTCAACTGAGTCGAGATCTTCTGTAAACGGACCAAAGCTTTGCGCATCAAGAACGATATCCGTAGGTGTGCCTGGTGGTCCAGCCGAACGCAAGAATATTGCCTGGTAAATTCATGATATTCAAAATAACATTTTATCATAAAAATAAGATGGCATAATACAAAAAGCATAGAATTTGATAAATAAAATAAATTTTAAGAGACATATTACAATGATAGGACCAATCTAGAAGATGGAACTAACCCATCCAGTGAGGTTATTATCAAGATTACCTTTAACGATCAGGAAGCCTAATTAAACCAGTGATGGCGGCAGGAATTCTCCGACGGCACGACAATGTTCCCGACATGGACGTAACCCCAACTGACAGGGAAAGTTTGAGGTGGGCGTGTTTCCGGTTTTCAATTTGTCAAGCAAAAAAATAAAAACAACTCATTTGTCGTATTTTGCGTGCCTTTACAGGCCATTTGATGTATTGGGGGCTCGACTTGTCCTACAAAGCCCCCGACGAAATCTTAAATTTTACCCCGACGGGGGGGTGAGGGGCAAGGGGCCCGACGGGGAGGAGGCTGTAGTCTCCCAGCCCCCTGTAGCGCCGACAATGAATTAAACTATTCTAATGCTTTGCTAAAAGAAGACAAATTAATAGTAGTAGGTAGGTAGGTAGGTAGGTAGGCAGGGAGGGAGGTAACGGTCAGTGGTCAGAGTGCTGGACAGTCCTCCTGCGGAGGCAAAAAATAATAAAAGTAGAAACTAACAGGTAAGAATCATACCACTAAATCATAAATCGCACCTTAAAGGGCGTGTCAGTAAGGTAAAAATAGGATAATTTGTTTTTGCTTGTCGAAATCCAACCCAGGTTTAGCACCCCTTCGCCAGTTCCTGGAAACGCCTCTGGTGGTAGCACCAGTAGCAGTAGCAGCATCAACATCAGCAGCATCAGTAGCAACATCAATAGCACCAATAGCACTAGTAGTGGAAATTGTCAAAACAAACAAGTCATATTTAGGAAATCAACCCTCGACTATGTTATCTTATCCCGGAAGTGTCCCCAAAATACCAGTTATCGTAGTAGTGGATAGCCGCTTTCAAACTTGAATATGCTCTACACATTGATGCTGAATACAACAGGATAAAGGATACTTCCCTAATTCCTATGGTTAAAACAGGTTAATGCTATATAAATTCTTGTCTTTATATTCTTCTATCTTTCCCAACCCGTTATTGAGCGCTTAGATATCATGCGCTATTAAAATACGTATTTATTATTATTACTGAGTTATCATAGGCCTAATGGTAATGGATTGTAGTAAAGATGGTGATAATGGTGATAAAGACTCTACGATGACTGGAATACAGGCAGTCGCCTACGAAGATTATAAGGTTACAATATTGGACTTACTTTATTTTCTTCTTCGTATATTTCTTCCAGCGTGTTCAAATTAATAACATCTTCAATGGACGATGGAATGACACGAATAAAGTGAAGGCTAAAATAATGAAAAAATATTAACAAAATATTAAATGTTAGGTTAAATGTTATTATGTAAGCACACCACATTTATTTTTATATTATCCTATAGGCCTATCATAAAAGGTCGATAAATAAAACATCGAATAATCTAATAATTGGATTTCTTTTTATTTAAGAATGGTGATATGAGTAACTCATGCTTAGATCTACAAAATACTTTGTTACCCGAAAGCCTGACCGCCCAAAAAATAAAAAACAGGGTCAAGATCTTGTTAATTTTCACAATCCTTGATTTTGTTGGCTAAATTCATAAAATGTTCCATAAAAAATTCATATCCATGAAATTGTACAAAATACTTAGTTATTCCAAATTCAAATTTAGAATAAAAACGGCCGTATGATTAAAAATACAGTAGGCCTATCAAGTACCGACCGACCCAACTTTTCAAAGATTCTTATGATAGATGCGTCTAGAAGCTATAAAGTTATACGCCACAAAAAAGAAAAGTTTAAAAACCGGCTGGAGCTGTTTTACCATATAAACTATTATAAAGAATATGGAGAATTTGTATCCAATATGCGCGACCAACCATGACTATAGTATGACATCTGACAATGGATGCCAATAAGTTGCTTACTTTATTGGTCGGGTGATCGTTTGGACAGTGGTTGTTCGGTCCCCATTACATTTAAAATGGACTATTCCTCCGCCTACGAAGTTGACAAGAGGTTGTATATTCGTCACTGTTTATTTATCTGTGGGGGTGCATGTGCCTGTGAACAGCCTACAAAAACAATTTTTTTATGAGAAACTTTTGAAACTTGGTATCAATGTGTCTAATTTTAATATGCATATATTGCTCTAAAACGTAAATTGTTTCCATCAGACATAGGCCAAACTCGGCCATAATGTCCGCTGATAAAATATTCAGCAGTGACTCAATTTTGTAGGGGCATGGTCCAAGGCTAAAATCACAATCGACAAAAATCTGCTATTACTAGTGTGAATTTACAAAATTCTTCAAATTAAACTAGAAGCACTCGAGGAGCAAACCTCCGCCAAGCGACCGAAATTCTCACTAATGCAGCTTTAACCGTTTCCAATTTCTGTACACACTGCCCCTCTTTTTGCAGATTTTAGACTAAGTCAAGAGTGTACAGTACCACCAAGGTACAGTGTCGATTGTTTTTATACAATACAGATAACCACATAACATCATAGTATTATCACTTCGGCAATTCGGTTAAAGGTAGATTCAAACTCAGGAACTTTAGATTGGAAGGTACCGTTGTAACCGCGTTTGTGACAGATGTCTGTACAACGACAATTGGTTGTCTTGCCAATTACTGTATATCCTTGTGTGAAAAATCAGTGTTGCGTGCAGCCCCATTGCAGATCGTACACTGGACACCGTATGTCTTCCCATTTATTCCTCCATGGTCTTCCGGAGGCCCTCACAGGCACATGCGACCATTGATCTTTACCAAAATTTAATCAGTTATTCCTTGGGTCTTGCAAACTTCTCTACAAATTTTGTCAGAATCTGTCAATTACTTTTTAAGGCAACAAGCAAACACACACAAACACACCCACCAACACGACTGAAAACAAAACCTCGCAATCGTTGGCGGAGGTAATGAAAATATAACCTCGTCAACTTCGTTGGCGGAGTTATATATATTTACACCATATTTATTTTCTGAGAGTCTCGGATATTTTTTTTTTAGTTTAGTTCATTGAAGGAATTTATACAATATTATGATTTATTCCAGGGAACAGTTAAATTAATTTAACTGTTCCTTGTTTATTCAAAGGTCGATTTTTAAACTTAGCATGCATTTGTTTCAGAGACATCTGTCGGTAACCCCATTAGAAACGGTAGTTGGTCCGTCGGCTTGTCCCGTCTTTCCATTAGTCTTCATGGTATTTGTTTTATAATAGTCCTACATTATCTATTAGATATTGGTTTCAAATTTAGGGGTTTTCTCTGCCTGTCTGCAGTTCATCCCATTGGTTAGTAGTATCGGTCCTTAAGATAGGCCTACATCTTATTAGAATGTGTTTTATCTTGTATGTATATCTTTGTCTATTTTTGAAAATATCTACATAAACCACAGTACGTGGTTTACAAACCGTATTATGGCATTTTTAAATGCTATTTTAAAGTGTGCAATTATTTAGACTGATATTTATTGTAGTATAAACATCATCTCCATTATCTGTCTTGTATCTTTGCTCTCAGATTTGCAGTAGCATTGCCGATCTGTCAAATGTTTTTCTGCTCATACCATGTCATTTCAAGCATCATTTCTCCCTCTCCATTTCGTTCACTAAGTAACACCGGTGACATTACTGTGACCTATATTTTCAGGCATACTGTATCTTTTCCCACATTTTACTCTATGGTATAATTATAAAATCTAACTATAAATAATGACCTTCGCATCAATACAAATAGTAACACATTAGAATAGTATGGTTTTTTGATGAGGTAAGTTGTCAAGGTTTTTTACTCGTTTAAAAATTTGATTGAGTATAAAATTCATGTCCTAACGTCTTTTGTCAATATGAAACTAATGCACATTTTGTGGCATGAAAAACAAAATTATTCTAAGATTACAAACACTGTACTCGCCCTTGTAATCAAGTTCTAGTGGGGACGTTGGCTCCGATTATCTCTAAATGGTAGAATCAAATCAGTAATTCTGGTCAGAGTTAAATATTAGAGCGGCCAAGCCACTACAGGGGCGGATCTAGGATTGTGGAGATGGGGGGTGGGGTAGGGGCGCTTGAACAATTTTTACCCAAATGGTGTGTGTACCCAACTTGATTTTGGCAAGAAAATCTACTTATTTGCACTAAATATACCCTGTTTTGCCTGTTATACCCTGTTTTGCGCTTTGGATCCCATAGGACATAGCTTTATTATGACTTTAATTACCCGCCTATTGTTGTTACAACCACTAATTTAAAAATAATAATTTTCGAATAAATGTTAGTTTAGAGAGTGGGTGAGGGTTCTCCAGTTAAGTCCTTTAAACCAGTTAATCCCTTAAACCCGCCCCTTTGTCTTAATGTTGACTAACAGAAAAGTACTTTTTCATATTTTTTGATTTATGCATTTTGTAGACATGACAGTGTATTTCGTCCTTATTTAGACCTCTCGGATCTATTAAATAATATAAAACAATTACCCTACCTAACCAATATACCCATGTAATGGGCTTATTGTACGGTATTTAAAGACATTTTAATGGTCTTCTAGACGGGCGTCTATTTAATATTATGTTTGCAACCTCAAGAGGAGTTTCGTTTACAAGCTGTGAATGAAAATACAAAGAACCATTTATATACAATGTGATGTAATTAAAACCGACACGATAAGCATTGGCATATTAAAATTCACCAGATCATGTTAATTTCAACTAACATTGCACCGTGCAGGCCTAATACCAATTTTTATTCATCTATATAAATGTTTTTACAAATGAATATTTCTATTTTGTGAAAGTACATTGAGTATTACTAGCCTACATGAAAGAGAGACTTATGTGATATGTCCAGAAATTTGGAAAGGGAAAGATTAATAACTTAACAGCCAAAATCACAAGAACTTGCTCTATCTGGTTTCAAAGTCAGTACAAAGGCTATTTTCTTTTTCACGCATCTTACAGTATGATGAAATGATATTTGGGCAGAGGCAAGCCAAAAAAGGCATAAGTCACAAATCTAGTTTTCCATATTATGCATAAACAAGAAAATGATCACATTTTTCAATATCTTGTTTGTCACAAAAAAAACGTAGAGTTTAAACATTCAACTTTCAACTACATTTTAACTTCCATGTGCGGACACCTCTCGTAAACGTTCACTCCCACAACGGACACCAATTCAAAAACGTTTGTTCCTACCTGTCACACCTCACCGGATTGCACAAACGGAGAGAAAACGGAGAGAAGAAATGGCAGTTCGTTGATTTACGTTAATTTCCGTTTAGAATCCGCTTAGTTTCCTGTTTTCCTCCGTCGACTCCGTTGCATGGCCGGCAACGTCCGGTATGAATGAGATATTTTGAACATGCACACAACTTTTTTAGACCGGATGTCGACCGGAAAAAATCGCCGTTACGTATTCGTTACTTTTCCGTTAAGCTTCCGTTTTATCAGTTTCTCGTGCGTTTCTCATACTGAACTTCTCAGTTAGCCTCCGTTCGTCTCCGGTGATTGTTATTACTCGCCAGATTATTATCGGACAACAAAACGGACGAAACGTAGAAGTACAGTACCTATACCTAATGTTTGACGGACAGTTACGCATAAGTACCGGAAGCGTAAGGAAATAGAACTAACAACAAACGGATAGGTAACGCAAGTTTAACTGAAGAAACGAAAAAACACAGGCAAAGAAACGTATCAAGAACGGACATAGACCGAAGATACAGCTTCATTGTATCTTGTAGTAGTATCTTGGGTAGTAGGAGCTGGCGAGGATATTTCTTCATTTTTACCTCTCCCTTTTTTTTCTTTGGCATGCGAATTTCTTGATGTTCACCCCCTGAGAGCTTGAAGACTGATTTTGGGTCTTTGCAGGCTCTCTACCCAGAACTCAGTTAGATATAGTAAAATTAGTATATAAATATGAAGATTGTGGCCTCGATTACCCGTCATAGGATAATTAGCAACTTCCTTCAGAGGAAAAGGACTATAAAGGCAGCGATCCCATAAAAAAAAACTTTAAAATAGGGGAAATATTTTCTTTTTGCCTTCGGGGTGAGGTACCCCCATCCCCCAGTCCAAATCCTGGATACGACCCTGTAGCGATACCTTGTATCCGTTTATTCCTCGTTTCTTTTCCGTTGCTTCGTCGGTACTAGTACGGTTTGCCCATTAGTTCTCAGGTATTCCTAAGTTTTATAAGTTCTTTATCCGTTAAATGTCCGTTGTCTTTTCGTTCACATCTGTTGGTGTTCGTTAGTCAGTCCGTTGTTCATCCGTTTCTGTTTCGTTTCTTGAACGTTTGTTTTTTGTTTTTTGTTTTAACCGTTCAACTTCCGTTACTTTGCAACTCCTGAGATGAAACCACGACAATTTTTGCCAACGGAAATGACCGGATGAGTGGTTTTTCATCCGTACCCTGTCCGTTTGGGCAATCCGGTGAGATGTGACAGGTTAAGTAAGTAACTAAGCAGTGTATTTGGTACCTCTCATTAGCGGACACCTTCCATAAGCGATCGCGGCCATTTTGACTTAAAAAATAGATTTTTGTTTGTATTTTAATTCACCTCCCATAAGCGGACATCCCGGAAAAATTAGTAATTTTTCTGTAAAACGAATAAAAATTTTGTACAAAATCGTGCTTAACTGTAATGGCCGTGATTCATGTTACTAAACCAATCTTAAAATGATAATAAATATTTAATAAAATATAGAATGCGGTGTCTAGAAATTTGAGAGGCTATTTGTGTTGAGAAGCCCGTGAAATGTGAGATATGAAGACGTAAACATAATTTTACAACTTTGGCCCTCTATCGGCCGAAATTCTCGTAAGCGGACACCTCCCGTAAGCGGACATTTTCCCGGACCCGATGGTGTCCACTTATTGGCGGTTCAACTATACATTAACAATTTTTAGATATATAATCAAGATATGTTTAAAAATGCAATTTAAAATAACCCTGCTTAGTCAGAGTATATCGATAATTAATATTCAAATGCAGTTTTCTCAAAAGTTACATTATAAATGTCCGAACTTTATTTACAACTTTGCATGGAAACATCATATACAACTGATTTTTATTTTTGCATATTAAAGTTAATAATGTGTAGTTTTAAATAATTCATAATAACTAAATTTTCAATTTTCCGATTTATTCCTCTTTTGGCTTGGCTCTGTCACATTTGTTTTCTGTGAAGTATGGGACCAGTGGAGGAGCACGAGGATTTTCATAATTCTTTTTTTTTTCACCATAAGCCTCCCCCTGGATATACGTCGCTGCCTGAGGTTTTCTTTAGCGATCACTTTCCAATTGAGGAAACCTCATTTGGATATGGGTTCTATTCTAAATATCTAATTGGGAATTTATACTTTATAAAGATATATTAGGCCTATATGATTATAATTATTTTTTCATCATAACTCGTGTTGCCCTCTTGATGGGGTGGCCTAAGGTATTCACTACCTTTAAATTGACCTCATTAAAAAGTAGTTTTTTGTCCATCGGGAAATTAATTTTGTAATTCCTAATCACCCAGTTAAACCCACGTAACGCCTTGTGTGGGATGGACCAGGGGCGCAGCCAGGATGGAATGAAAGGGGGGTCAGCAGTGGTGTCGCCAGGAATTCGAGGCATGGTCCCAACTCTGGAGGTCCGGGTGGGCGTGGTTGCCAGGTTGGTTTTGGTGAGCAAAAAAAAAACACATCATTTGCTCGTTTTTTTTATTGAAATAAATTATGCTAAGTTGAGTTTTTGTCTGCGTTATTAACGATGGCTGGTTTACAATTACTATAATATTCTTCACATTATAATTTTTTGATAGATTTTTTCC
>JAOTQE010018861.1:0-10741 GCA_025631205.1 Nesometra sesokonis | reverse complement strand
CTGCAGATGAGGGCTTAATCCTAGTGGCTATTTGATTTATTTTTCCGATCTTGGTCGGATTTTCTCTACTGTTACGTCTAACAATTATTAAATTTTGCATTATATGGTCGCCTTTTCGTTTTCATTGGCTTGCCCAATTCCGTTTATCTATATGTATGTATACATATATTTTATGTATACTAACTAAAAGCGCCTTGAGCACCATTGGTGGAGATGTGCGCTTAATAAATCGTGTTTATTATTATCATTTTTTATTTTACAGGATAAATCGATACACACAATGATGATGACTAAATATTCTTACCTTTTTAAGTGATGGTGTTTCCATGGGAGTGTTCCCTGGTTTTCGTTTTTTCTCATTTACTTCATCAGAACTTTTTTTGCTTGGCAGAAGTGTGCTAACTTTAACATCTTTACGATTTTCAGTTATACTCCCCTGCTTAACATCTGATCTTGTTGAATTACTTTCTTTTCTTACACTTTTACCCTTCTGTTGTTCCTGTACTCTCTTTTTCTTCTTTAACTTTGAACTTGGTTTTGCTGCCGGCAGATCACCAAATAGACATTCACCAAATGATAGACCTGTGTTTTCAAAACAAGCCTCATCCTGGCTTTCATCTCCCGAGAAATAAACCCTTTTCATTTCTTTCTTTACTTTATTCTTCAATTCGCTTTTATCTTTTCGCTTTTCCTGTGATTTCTCAAATGCCTGTTCTTCCACTTTCTTTTCTGGTGTATTTAATTTTATTGAATTCTCTTTTTTTAATTTTGATAAATCAGATTTATCTTTGCTAATGGATGTATGCGGCTTATCCGATTCTTTTTTCATAACGGTTTGATGTTTAAGTGAAGAACTTTGAACCTTTTCTTTAGGTTGTTTATCTTGATCTTTTCTATCAGTCCTTGGACCTGTTTTTTGTAAAGAACTTAATCCAGGTTTCTCCTGATTAATCTTCTGTTCCACATTCTTATCTAACTTCTTAGTTTTTTCCTTATTTATTACATTTTCAGCTGAAGAATTTGTAATTTTAACATCAGTACTCTTCATTGTTTTAGTTAGACTTGGTTTTCCTTCAGTGATAGTCGTGACTGTGTGTCTTTCACTTTTCTCAATTCCTTTCTTATCTTCTACCCGTCTTTGCAAGTTTGGACTTTTCTTAAGGTTAATTTGATTGTTTTGTTTTAATGTCCTTGCTACCTTTGGTGAAGCTGGTAAAGAGCCTCCCAGACAATCTGCAAATGATAATCCTGTATTTGAGTACTCAAATCCTTCATGGTCTTCAATATCAGAAGATGGTTTATTTTTTTTATTCACATTACCTACTCTGCCATCATGTCCTTTAGATGGTGATGCTATTGAAGGTTGCATTACCTTCTTGCTAACAGACATTTCCTTGGAGAAAGGTTCCTTCTTAGGTGATGTATTTGAAGAGACAGTTTTTGTTTTTAGTGATTTTTTAAAATCTTCCCCAGTTCTTTTAGATTGTGTTGATTTTGTGGAATCATCGATAGATTTGTTAGGTTGTGTTGATATTTTAGAATTTTGAACACTTTTGGTAGATTTCGATGTTTTCTTAGAATTTTCAGTAGATGGTGTTTTTTCAGAATCTTTACCAGTTTTTCTAGATTGTGTTGATTTGTTAGCGTCTTCAAAAATCTTGGTAGACTCTGTTGACTTTTTAGATTCTTCAACAATTTTGTTACATTGTGTAGAATGTCTAGAATCGTCAACATTTTTGTTAGATTTTTTAAAATTTTCAACAGTTCTGTTAAAAGTTTGGGATTTTTTAGAATCTTCCCCAGTTCCTTTAGATTGTGTTGATTTCTTAGGATTTTCAACATTTTTTTTACATTGTGATGCATTTTTAGAAACTTCTTTTGGTGACTTTTTAGAATTTCCACCAGATATTTTAGATTGTGTTGATTCTTTAGAATTTTCAACAATTCGGTTACTTGGTGTTGAATGTTTTGAATCTTCAACAGTTACATTAGATTTTGATGATTTCTTAGAATTGTCAACAATTGTTTTAGATTTTGCTGATTTTTTAGAATCTTCAACAGTATTGGATAATTTCGGTGATTTTTTAGAATCTTTCATTAATAAACTAGCGATTTTATGTTCTTTTTTATCCTTTTCATTAAGTGTTTTAGCTTGTTCAGGTTCTTTGAGTAAAGATTCTTTGGATAGTGACTTTGAGGAAATGGATTTACTAGATTTTGGTGAGGTTTTAGAATGAGTTGAATTTTGCATTTTATCAGAAATATTTTTGGTCAGTTGTGGTGATGTTTTCTTATCTAATGCTTTTCCAATGGGCGAGTTCTTTCGATCTTGATGTTGTTTAATTTTGTCTTCTTCTGATTCTTTTCCCATTTTGATTTTATTTTCAGTTGCTATCTCTTTTGTTGTATTTTCTGTTGTTTCAGCTTCTGCGTCCATTGCGGCCTGAACGAGAGCCTTCCACTTCTTAACAAGATTCCTAGCAGGTTCGGACACACCACCATCATGCTTTCTGAAAGTGTTGACACATTTTCCTATTCCAGTTGCCTGAAAAATGAGTTTTTTAAATAAAAAATACATTATTAATTTTCTTATTATCCTAACTTTTATTTCAATGAGGTCTGAACTTTTAATAACTAAATCACATGCGCAATAATCCTGGATGTAAAAAATGTGGTTATAATGTTGAGGATCCGCTTCGTTTCATACTTTATTGCCCACTTTATTCAACACAAAGAAAGGATTTATTTGTAAATATTGATATACTTGTCAATACAATATCAGCCATTGATAAGTCTATACCGTCAACTCTGAGTTCTTATGTCAAATATATATTTATGAAACAGATCTTCTTACAATCAATGAAAATGTAACTTTATTTAATTATGTTCAGAAATGTATTACTGCTTCCGGAAGATTTGATGTATATCATTATTTTACATAGGCCTTTTATGTAAAAAAAAAAAAAAGAGTTGTATCAATCTTTAGAGGCTCCTTAATTCTAAGGTACACCTTGTCATGAACCTCTGTGAAAAATATTGAATAAAAACAAAATCATGTGTATCTCTTTTAAACCCCCCACTCCCCACAGACAATGAAAAACGTCCACTTTATTCATCTTTGGCCAGGTCAAATGGACTACAGCAACCTCTGTATTGTTTTACACTGTGGCACCAATGGAAACTTGGAAAACCACAGAAAATTGGCAAAATAGCATTTTTTGCTTGTCAAATTAAAAACGGAGAAGATGGTGTCGAGTGGTGGCCATTGGTGGCATATGCTTACTTCGCTTGCATTCGCACGACATCCCCTCTCCCATCCCCTCCCCCCCCCCCCTTTCAAAGCGCCTGGATATGGCCACAATAACTAGCATTCATGCAGTTGTGTTTTAAATAAAATAATTATAGTCAGCAGCCTCTTTGTTTGTGCAGGATGGGGGCTGTCTGGCACCGACACCAGTGATGAGAACATTGCTTTTTAGAGGGTAGAAGATCTTTCAGGCCATTCCAAATTTTCTTAGAGTTGCTACTATTCTTGTTAAAACATGATTTACAATAAAATGTGAGGTCTCACCACAAAATGAGTCGCATCGTAGGTGAGATCAAATTGAGATAATCACCAAATTAGGTCTGAAGTCAAATTTTTGAGAAATTTAGTTTTAATCAATTATGAGCACTATGGTACTTATATTTTATTATAATATAGTTTGTAGGTCTGTTTTCATGCAGGAAAGTGTACTTTATGTAAATTTTCTGAGATTTATACTTATTTAATTGTTTATTTTTCGATTGGTTTATGTGCGATTTTCTCTAAACCGTGTTTTTGTACATGAAACCTTCAAATGCTCATATCTTTGGGTCTGCTTATCCAATGGATGTCATTTAAAGTGTAGATTATAGCTTATATTATGATCTATTAGAAGGTACCAGTAACTCAATTTTGGATTTTCCGACCATGAGACTCATTTTGTGGTTAGACCTCACACATGATAAAGCATGATATAAAAATGTGCATTTTGACTTGGGTATCAGAGACATTAGTATCATTTATAAAAGAAGGACTTTCATGCTGTTCCAAATTTTCTACAGTTGCCACTACAATTGTTAAGATTTTACATAGTTATTATTCATTGAATGTCAACGTACAGTAATGCGCATTTTTATATCATGTTTTAATTTTATTATTTCAGCAACTAAAATTACACAAACAGGATTCAAATACAAACCTGTAGAACTTCTATGTTGACTGGTAACTGATTTAATTTTTGCAAAACAGCAATGATCTATAACCAATTAAAAAAAAATGATCAAATGAAGGTTATATGAAAAACTGAAATATTTGATTAATATTTCAAAATAATGCACAAATAACCCTTCATTTTCAGGAGCGGATCCAGACCTTCGCACCGTTCGCCATTGCGAATGTCAGACGACCTCAGACTCTGGTACCTCACCACAGGGGCCCTAAGCGACCCCCGGACCCCCAGCTTCTTCACATGGGTTTTGCGAAGGTCACAGTACATGTCTAGATCCGCCCCTGATTTTAAGTTAAATCTCGAACAAATACTACATGAGGATAAAATGTTTACAGCAGATTTTTTTTTCAGACCTGGATTGTTGCCATCAGTTCATGTTATTGTTATGCCAAAACACCCGTTTTGGCTAGAAGACTCCCACTTTTCTACATGGCTCCCAGCATTCTTTTTTCCGGATTTTTACATACAGTATTCTCCCATTTTTTTAACAAATATAATAGCATATTTCTTATTACATGCGTTTTTTGCAATATTGTGAACAACCCTCAATATTGCGTTATCAAAATATTTTTTAATAAAGTATTTCCTCAAAGTGAATATGATGTGTGCAATTTCTTGCTATAAGACGGGGGAGGCTATCCGCACTGTGGCAGTGCGGAAATGTTTCAGTTTTCTATCGGCACTGCCACAGTGCGGAAATCGTCGCTGTTTTCTATCGGCACTGCCACAGAGTGCAAACATCGTCGCTGTTTTCTATCAGCAGTGCGAATATGGTCAGTCGTTTCTATCAGCACTGTCACAAAGTCACTGCAGTTTCTGTTTTCTAAAATATTTTGTAATATACATGATAATTTTGGAAAAGTAGATGAAAGCATTGACTTGCAGGAGTTAAAGCAGACATAGGACGCCTGAAATTGGTATGTATTTCAGAATTTAAATCGGTTCATTTTAGAATTTAATCAATCGATGTTCATAGGCCTATATAAAATATGACTAAACTACTAAATAGGAACAAAAGTCTGTTGACAATAGTCAGCAGGTCTATGATGATAGAACTTGCAATAAATTGAAAACTGTTGGCCTACAGGCTTTCCGCATTGTGACAGACAGTATAGAAAACAGCGACGATGTTCGCACTGTGGCAGTGCCGATAGAAAGCAGCGACGATGGCCGCACTGTGGCAGTGCCGATAGAAAACAGCGACACGTTCCGCACTGTGGCAGTGCCGATAGAAAACGGCGACACGGTCTGCACTGTGGCAGTGCCGATAGCCACTCTCATAAAGGCCCCATAAAAAAAATTAATAGTTTATCACCCCTGTGCGCATCACTTTTAGGGAAATCCCGATTTTTTTTTTTTTAATCATTTTACTATTCAAACAATCATTTTTTTCTGCTATATTCACTTGAAATGCTTTGGATTTCCTTAACATAAATTAACAGCTCACAATACTACGAATAAGCTTACAATGATCAATACTTGATGTAGGCTGGTGCTGGTATGGGCGTCATATTTGTGCGAGAATATAAAAATGGACGAAACATCTAGCAGCCCAACGTTAGATTACTACAACATTGGAGAGTCGGTTAAAAAAAATTAAAAAAATCTCCCGCCCTCATCAGTTTTATGTTTTGGTAGGAAGATAAACTTATATGGGGCCTATAGTGGTGAATCACAGCCATGAGATATGGCCGAAACCTGTTCACAACAAAATCAAGTGCAAAGTAATTGTTCCGAAAGGTATCCTTTTTCTATATTTTAATAAAAAAATAGTTGCCTGGATATTACAATAAGAGTTCTGACAGTCATTGCTGGGGCATGAAGATGAAGAAACATCAATCACAAAAATCGCATGCTTTTCAATATTCTACGTACGTCAAAAAGTATATGTAAAATTTGGAAACGTAAATAAATAGCTGAACCTTCTCCAGGGAATTACACTTTCACAGATACTGCTGAGCCTGAGCGGGCTTCGCCACCTAGATGATCAGTGGAGAGAAAATATTCCCCTTTCGTCAAATTCTCTCATTTGTTTGAACGTCAATGTTGGCACGTATGTGTTTTATAAATTTCGCTGGTCTACATAATAGTTTTAACTTGGGACGAAACGACCATTTATTTTGCGCCTGTCTCACATCGATGGCCTGGTCTGTCTAAGATAGGCGGCCTCCTAGCTTACATGTCGAGCAGCAGACATGCTAGCTTTCCAAAGGGAAATTACACCACTTACTTTGGAAAATTCGTCGCCGGTGTATGACTCGAGTTTTTGATGTAAATATCGAACCTTTTCAATGGTTGCATCCATAGCGACAACGATATTTTCACTAAAAACAAGAGTTATAAACAGTAGCCCTACCAGCTGGCTAAAAAACCCAGAAAATTATTACAGATCTATCTTCCTCGAAAAACATAGGTGGCGTTTTCCTTTTAAATTCCGAGATATTCCGAACTACCGAACATTTCTGAATCATCAACGCCCATTACACGATTCAAAATGGCTGACTTTCTAGATGTTGATGGTGGAATAAACCCAAATTCTAGGCCTACTGAAGTTGAAGAAGATCCAGCAGCAGCATTTTTAGCTAGAGAGCAAGATGAATTAGCGGGGATTGAGGATGAAAATTTCACTGGCGCTCCATCCACAGACGCCACGGCAGTTGATCAAGGAAGTAAGTTTGGTCGCCGCGGCGGTCGGTGGTGAGTCACAAGACCGCAGCAGTAGAGCGAGCCGGTTGCATTTTGCCAGTGGGTGGACAACACCACTGCAGTAGCCTAGGCCTAACAATACATTATGGAACCTCACCTAGCCACGTGGCATACATTTTATAGGCTAGACCTATGCCTAGGCCTATATTAAATGATAATAAAAAGCATGAAAAAGAGAAATATTCCGATAAGAGACTGACTATGGTAGGGGGATGGATATCTACCTGGTTTTCACTCTCACTCAGTGAATTGTTTGAATGTTTCCCCATCATCCCATCCACATTGAACTTGACCTCCACATTTAGGCCTACTTATGGGCCCTAGGCCTAATAGAAAATAGGCCTAGGGCCTAGATAACTATCAAATTAATCATATTTTTTATACCAAGAGCTCATGCCTACAGAAGAATTTGTAAAAAAATAGTGAATTAAACAATTACAATTATTTAATTCACAAGATTTAATTTAATTATTTAATTTACAAGAGTTATAAATACATGGAACTCCTTACCACAACATGTCATTAACAGTCCATCCATCTCAAACTTTAAAACTAACTACGACCTTCACAAAAAGTTTCATTTGAGAGGAGGCAGCACCTACTAGTTTTAAATTCATTGCCTCCTTTATTCACTAAAGATAAGCACTAAAGGTAATTATTGTTAATCACAGCCGGTAAATAGTCACAAGAACGTAACAAGAAGAATAAAATCTGGGGTTTTTTTAGGGAGAGACCACCCAGCCTCTTTTGCCCCTCGAAATTGTGTAATGGTATTGTGAGTTAAAGTAAAAGCTTGTAGAACTAATATTTGTTAAAAGATTGCTTGAACATGGAAGAAATAAATTTTTAATCGTACACTTTTTTAGGAATTTGTGAAATAACATTTTGAATCTCATTTTTAAATGACCTGGTTATGCATTCATTATTGCATTAATTGTGCAAGATATGTTGTATTCTACTGCAGTGTTGTTAACGACAGAGGATATCCCACCGCCTGCTCTCTGCCAAGTGAATAAATGTATGCAGGTTATTCACTCATCCAGTGGTTGAAAAAAAATTATTACAGTAATAAAAGAAAAACAATTGGAACACAATTACAACTGTTGTGGATTTTGTTATTTTACCTTCCAAAAATGTGAAGGCTGAAGTGGTACAACTTATTTAACAATTGTGGCTGGGTGGTTAACAATTTTCAATTACTAACCTGGTGGGTTAATGTGTTACTATCGATATTTTTAATGAAAAACAAATTCTTGTTTTCCTATTTCTGCAGATTTAAATTTTGAAGGCGCTGAGGCTGATATCTACAGTGGAGAACAGGTAAAATAACTTTTTAAAATATTTTTTATCTGGTAAAGTTTTTTTAATTTTTTAAATTTATATGTTTATGTTTTATGTACTTCCACTGAAGGGCACCACCCCTCTCTGATCCCTCCCATTAAACATAGGTTCCCTGTTTAAATCATTTTTAATTTGGATATGCACAACCGCATCCAACTCAAAACAACAAAATCTGTCCTACTAAAATCAAGGCAAGGCATGGCAAAACCTCTAAGTTGTCGCACAGGAAGTTATTTTGAAACAAGCCAAGCCAACAAGCCATTCTGTTTCAAATCAGCCACTATTTTGAAGAATGTTACAGGTTGATCACACAATGAATTTGATTAATATTTTTTTCTTAGATTGGTGCATGATGAACACACAAATAATAAAAAAAAAATCTTAATTCCATATTTATAAGATCTCGCCACAAAATGAGTCTCATCATAGTAGGAAAATCCAAAACTGAGTTATTGGAACCTTCAGATAGAGAATACAGTAATAGGCCTATAAGCTGTAAATCAACACTTTAAATGGCATTCATTGGACAAGATATGATAATTTGAAGTTTTCATCATCATGGAAACACAGTTTTGAGAAACTTGCCAAAAAAAGTAATCTAAAAATACTCGATTTAAAGGCTATAAATTTCAGAAAATCTGCATGGAGGACACCTTGCTTCATGAAAACTGACCTAAAATGTATAATGAAATATAATTACCATAGTACTCGTAATTGATTGAAACTAAATTTCTCGGACATTAGACTTATTTTAGTGATTATCTAAATTTGATGTCACCTATCTCACATTTGACATTACAATTACAGCCAAATCTAAGATAGGATCAGTAACTTCATTGTTTGGTTTGTCACAAAATGACAGTGGCCCACATA
Organism: Nesometra sesokonis; assembly: GCA_025631205.1. Taxonomy (NCBI): domain Eukaryota; kingdom Metazoa; phylum Echinodermata; class Crinoidea; order Comatulida; family Antedonidae; genus Nesometra; species Nesometra sesokonis. The sequence continues at coordinate 1,568 of JAOTQE010018861.1, read as the reverse complement.
TTATAATTACAAAACATTGTGTAAGCTAATATAATAACTCGGCCTATTTGCTCACTTGAATGTTGTGAGTTGGTCAATAACACTCTTCCCTTCCCTGTAGAAATAAATTGGTCCTTTTGAAGAAAATAACATCTTCCAACTAGAGTTAACATGGTAGATAATTGTAGTGAAAAGGTAGATCTTGGTAGTCAAAAGGGTTAACACTATAAAACTACCATTCACAAACAATAACATTCTTATCCTAATTATGACCAAAACCCATAAATTTCTCAATTAACACAAGGTCATCTACACCCACAAGGGAGACTACTAGTGATATGGTGTCAGCAATAGGAAATATACATAGGAAATTACAGCCATTAATAGAGCTTCAGACTAATTAAAACTGACATCACAACAATCACTTAACGACCTTAAGGTACCAATAACACAAGGTGCTGTCAGACCTTTATCTAAAAGGTGCGCGATTGCTCTTGCGCTCCTTCGCGCTCCTGAAAACGATCATAGGAGCGCGAAAAGTCGCGCTCCTTACTCATTAAACTATTAATAATATTATTACATTTACAATTCATCGGGAAAAACCCCGCCGAAAAAATAAAAATGAAAATTTTCTAAACGGGTAAAAATAATGGACGTTACCGAAAAAATACCTGTATTTTATGTAATTTAAAACATGTACACCCCTGTTTAAAAATAGACTGTGCCACTAGAAAAGACAACAACCAATTTTTCGCGAAGCTGTTCAAGCCTAGTATGTTCAGTATCGTGTGTTATGTCCCGTTTCAATATACGTCTTTATCTTCAACACAACGATTTATTAAATGATCGTGTAAGCGAAATATATGCCAAGAGAGTATATAATACCTTTATCAAAGCAAAACAATTAAGCGAGTTTGTTTTTGATCGTCATATTCTTAGTTTTTTTTTTAGGCATAACTCACGCTGCTGTTGCCAGGCTGGGCGAATCGCGTGAGCGCCAGCCGGGCTGAAGGCTGTCTCCGCGGAGACTCCGCAGTGCAGCGATGATTGTATCGACGGCGTGCAACGATCACCCGCAATGAAATGCCTTTGTGTTGGGTGTAAAAACGATTTTAAAAGTATACCAAGCAAGTATAGAATAATGTACTGTATATGTATTAATATTTTTGCGTAAAACAATTAAGCAAACGGAACTTAAGCGAGCGTGTTTTACAATCGTCTTTTTACGATCTTCCCAGTAGGGCTAGGCCTAGCTACATCGTGAAATGCTTGCCTTGGGTTACCGTAAGTGATCTGCGCTCGGCCCGAAGGCATGTGTATTGATGATTGTTTTAGCTGTTTTAGTTTAATAAACTGTTGTGAAGTTAAATGTATGGCTTGATGATTGAAATGATCAATGAAAATAGAAATGAAACGACATTCACTAAAACAGAACTTAAAACAGCATGACTTGTTCCCTCTTATTTAAACATTAATAATACTGATATCTCCAGAAAGAAAATTATAATGGTTACTACTACTAGCTGATTGTTTTATCCGAAATTCTGTAGCCCCAACAACCTCTAACAGGGCGGAGCGAGATATTTCCG
>JAOTQE010018850.1:0-10741 GCA_025631205.1 Nesometra sesokonis | reverse complement strand
GGGGCTGCGCCCCTCAGTGAATAGTACTATTTGGAGGCACCTCTGCCCATAGTTTTAACCAGCAACTCTCAAGGCAAAGTATATTTGTATATTATTACGGTTTTTAAAATCATGATGGAATGATTTTGAAAAGGCAATGATTGAATGGTAATGAGCAAATATGCAAATGAGGCATGGGGAGTACAGAGAATTTTTTTTTTATTTGATGTGCAGGTGAGTTGATGCAAACAAATAAATGTGCACAAACAACAGCTCTCCAAGTCCACTGAATATAACTGTTATTCAAGAAAATTCTTTGAAAGTTAAAATCATTGAGTAGGTAAAACAAGTCTGTTTAAAGCCTTAAATTTGCTTTGCAATACACTGTGGGACCTGGCTATATCATCACGCAGTGCAACAGGGGTTAATTGTCCAAGCAACACTAGGTACATAAACAACCTTAAATTCTTTTGTAAACTACCTGTAAAACTGTCCAATCTTCCTTAATTTTTGTTTCCAGAATCGGTAGCTAAAATATATATCACTTTAATAAGTTTGCAAAAACTCCTTGCATATTAAAACAACGTATCTTTGTAATACATATACTGTTTCAAGGTTTGTAAGGTGAAAGATTAAAAAATATATTAAGTTATGCGGTACAACACATTTGTAGATCCAATAAGAAATCTGGAGCTTCTCAACACAACTATGTATCCTTAGAAAATGTTGGCAAGATGTTTACACAACAGAAAAAGAGAAACTATGGTAATTTCTAATGTTACAATGACCTCTTCTAAAGATCTGTAATCATGACAGGTTGCATAATCAAAGCACAAGTTGTAGGGAAGACTAAGCAGGCCTTGATTTTTGTTTTTGTTTTGACTAGTCCACTGGGCAAGTTGAATTTACATTTCACTAGCCCACAAGCAATTCAAATAGCCCATGTCTGTGGCAACTTAATCTACAATGTGTAAAAGTGACTGCTTGACACTTGTATTCACTAGCCAACTGGGCTAGTAGAAATGAAAATTCACAAGCCTAGTACAGTTTTCACTACCCATTGTATGCTGGGCTAGTAAAAAATCATGCCCTGCTAAGGGCAAGGCGAACAGAATACGAGAAGGTAAAAAATGATGCAGAAGAGTAGCTTTGCTGACATTGTGGAAGAGGATGATATTTTTTCTTGAACTAAACAATTGATGCTGTCCAGTGACATTTCTCTTGGATCTTGATCTTACTATGAGTACATAAATGCATACCTGGCGCTACTTTTGAGGAACACCACCCCAGCCTTTTTTCTATACATGTTTACCCAAATGCATAAATACTTTTTTGAAGTTTGCATTCCACAAATTGAACGCTATTAACCATTAACCAATTTGCAAGTTATTTATATACCATATAATTTTCTTGCGATTTTATGAAATGTAATTTATTGTATCTTATAATAACATACATACCTTTCAAATGATCCATCAAGGCACTGGTCATAAAGTATTTTTACAATTTTACTGCATTTAAATTGTGTATCTTGAACATCATTCATCTCGTCAACAGCTCCTCTAAACCTAGCCATATTTTTATCTATCTTTTGTGATGAGGTCAGCAACTTCATTTCAGAATTTATCAACCATATCTGTAAGAAATCAAATAATGTTTTTTATTACAGGAATTATTTACACTTAAACTGTAGTTTCAAAGATCTTGGTGACAAGTATGTACTGTAGTTACAAAGCCAAATCCTTCCAAAGTCGGCAAAATTAAAAGATTCTAAATTGGACTATATTGTATTCAAATTTAGAAATACAGTATAATATTGATCGGCCATATATCATTTTATCATTTACAACATTAAAAAATGGAAAATAATAACAAAATCTATTTTTTTGTTTTTATTATAATAAATCCACTCCTGAACTAGCTTACAAATTTGACTCAAGATTAAATGTTCCGACTGCTGTAACTGGGGCTGTAATCTGTAATTTGATATATACTGTAAAAATAAAAATCAAATAAGTATTGAATTTTAAACAGTAATAATGAATTGGTGTCTAAATTTACACCCGCTACCTGACTAATTTTAAATGATCTAGCATCATTAACAGGTGCATTTATATGGCTTTAAAACCTTTTATACTGTAATAAAGGGCGAAAGATTGGCTCAACAAGGAGCGACCGTTGTCTCATGGAGAACCACAATCTATAATTTACACCTGGGCCAACATAGGTTGAGCTGGCCAAACTTAACCATGCAAAAGTCATTTATATTTCCACTTACAGTAAGGAATTGACAGAGACATTTCTATTATTTGATATATCTCAATATTTGAACAATAGTTTATTTAGATTTTTCGTTTAAAAACATTTTTCAAAATACAGTACCATAAAAAAAAACAACCAAAACCTTTAACTATGATTTTCTATTTTAAAGTTTGGATGGTAAAGATCAGTAAAACAATTTTTTTTGGCCTAATAAACCAGTTCATTGCTGCATTCTATCTCATTTTAGAAACATAAAAGTCTATTTTACTGTACTTTATTTGTTATATTTTTTAATATCCAGCTGAGACTACCATTGCTTCTCTAATGCTAAAACTTAAGGGCAGTATGAATAACTTACCAATGCATATATTTTACAATCTTCTTCACTCTGGACAATGAACCTAAAGGCCATGTATGTCTTTGATATATTCAAGAGGTAGTTTGACAGAAATATTTCTAACCTGAAAAATCAATAACACATTACTGTACTAGTTTTATGACTAAGCATGCTGACAAAAATTGTAAACACATGTTTAGAGGTAATTTTTTACTGTCTTTTTGTAAATGTCCACCAATTTTGTGTATGTTCATGTGTTATAAGTGCTGTAAAAAATAATTGTAAACCAGTTATCTATAATGCAATTTGATTGGTCACATCAGTTGAGATCTTATTTTCTAGACCAATAGCAGATTTTGTACTATACCCTAAATAAAATCAATGTAAAGGGCAACATTCAACTTGGCTAACATTTGCATCCAGCACAAATATATTACAATCTGAACCCGTTATAGACATGTACTATACAGCGGCGTAATTAAGAGGAGTGATACATCAACAGTGTGCCCACGCCCCCAGTACCATCAAAATACATGTGCACCCCCTTTAAAATTTTTCGGCAAAAATAAAATATAGACAAGTTTCAGATAATTATACAAAAAACTATATTGAATTAAATTTAATTCAAATGCATGTTTAGTTACTTCTTTCAATATATAATACAATGTGTAAGGTGAAAAATACAATCAGTAAAAAACATAGGGCAAAAACCAGAAAAACAATAGCTTGTGGGTGGCATGTCAAATATGCAAAATTAGGCATGATTTCTTTTTGCTTGTCACCTGCAACCTGTTAATACACCCACCTCGCTGGCTTTCACAAAATCCTGCATCAGCAAGTAGTAATTTACACTATTTGGTAAACCCTTGTTTTGTATTTTAGGGAGAACTCTAGTCTAACGCTAAAAAAAGCGGTCATGACCATTTGTTAGAAATCAACTAGTTTAGGTATACACTTCCATTCGAAACTAACGCCACAGGATGCCTTTTATATTTCTGGTCACAACAACAAAAATGCTTTACAGTAATATTAAATATATATATTATTATATTTATTCAAGGTTTTACAATAACTTGAGGGATGGCATCACGGGAATGACTTACTAAATTTGAAAATAAACTTAAACAAAAATACCTTGGAATTCGTTTAGGTTGAATTACTATATTTGATATTCTAGCACCAATGTCCACTGAGAACTGAAAAATTTCTAAGTGTGAAGATGTTTTCCAATGACCTATATTATTTTTTTCTGTAGTAAAAAAAGATACAATTTAATTTGAATTATAAAATGTATTCAGTATACATTCTGTGTTGCAAATAAATAAAATTCAAATTGTTAGACGTATGGGTTTATTTGGTATGTGATACAGATTTGTTTTTCCTAAAGCTGGGAAAATTGTAACGATCGGTATAAAACACAGCATATGATTAAATTTAACCATAGGGAAATTAATGTTGCACTTGTTTGGTAAACTTATTAAGTAACCCAATATTGGATAAAAAATCATCTTTACCTTTAAAAGGAAGTGTTTCAATGAGCTAGCAATATCTCTACAACTCAAACATTTAAATACTAATGTAACAGAACAATAATCCAGTAAAATTGTAATGAATGGTGACAATAAAACATCATTTAGTTTAACCAAAAGTGACATTAATGTTGAGTTGAATGCTTACATTTTATTCAGGAACATAGAATTGAATAAAAACAATAATTTATCTTTACCTTCACATGGCAATTTTCCAATGAGAGAACAGCATCTTCTACAATTCAACCATTTAAACATAGATGCATCCTAAAATAGAAATTAAAATAAGAAAAATATTTTTTTTTATAATGATAAAAAAAATAACCAAAATATAGTGTAGTTGAGGTCTTGATACTTTTAGTTGAGTAAACTATTTATTATTGATGTTTATCAGGGCCGCAGCCAGCATGAGGCAGATGAGGTGGTCGTCTCATCTGAAATTTTCAATTCATCACCCACCTCTCACACCCACCCTATCTTGACCAGTGACCCCAGGCTTTGCAGGGGTGTATCAAGGAATCAGTGAAAGGGGGTGCTTAACCTCACATGAAATTTTGACCCAAAAAATCATTCATTTCCCTGTTTGCAAAATTTTGTTTGTGACATACTTGACTGTATACCACTTTCGCTTGTAGTTTTCTCCATTAAACATAACAGGAAATTGTGTCTAAAGTACTGCCTTATTTCGAGGCCTGCCAAACCTGATATATCTCAAAAAAACAATTGTTTCTTACAGCTCACAGAGCTTCTGTAGTATGAAGCAGATGAGAGTGTAAATAGAATACAAGTCTATAACCAATCAATCAATAACATTTATTTTTATTCCAAGCAATTCGGTGATACCCACTGTAAATCTGGGTGCTGGCAACAAAACAAGTAGCTGGTAAGGTTGAATCTCGAAAACTCCAACCTCTTGATTGGGATTCTGGACATAACCACTGTACCAACTGCTCCCACAGCAGCAGCTACCTGCATACTACACTTTATTACTAGTTTAACCATATCTGGAGATATGATAAGACTGATTATCTTTTTTTAATTAATAAACATTATTAAAAAGTGTAACAGAATTTAGAGGCATAAAATGAATTCAACTTTATGAAATGTGATAGGCTCATTGGACATTTAGCCTCTGATGATTAGTGTCCCAAAGTTATGTACAAACACATACTTTATATTTATTTTCGAAAACCTTTTTGAGCCGCTCCATTATTTATTTCCTTTTCTTCTTTCAATCTTTTACTTCGTTTTTGTTAACTTATATATTTTAATGATGAATTAACACTTTTAAACCTAGTATTAATCATACAAATAAAACAAACACATTTAGCACATATAACCCCTTAAATATAAAAATATTTAATGTGTACTGTCAAAGTCTTCTTTAAATAATATTTTCAAATCTTCTCTAACATTTCAAGCCGACCGCTACAGCCACATTAGATAGTCTCTCTTCACATAGGCTTCTATGTACGGTGTCTTGTTCGAGGCAAGAAATCCTGTTTTCCACACCCAGTACCTTTTGGTTTCTGAGCCAATTGCGAAGCGAAATGGATTCAATATTCAGCTAAAGAGGAGGGACACATATTTCCCAAACAAAAACAAAGTTTATTTACACTGTTTCCTGTGTTTTTGCCACTTATTTTAATTTCTGGGGGTAAACTTTAGGGAGCGCACGTAATATATAAGGGGAGCGCATGTAATATATAAGGGTTGCAACTTCAATTTGCTAATTTTGAGGGGGCCCAGGTGCACCACCACACACACACACACAAACCGGCCCCTAAATGTAGCTACAAAAATGGTGGGTAAAAACAATTAAGGGTGAGGGGTAAAATATTTAAATGTTAAAATGTTTGAAGGGTAAAATTTCTGAATAGGACCGAGGACAGATGGCAGATTGAAATTAAGCCACAATCGCACTGGACACTTTTTTTGGTAAAACTAGCCGACACACTTGCTAGTTTTCCCATAGTAAGTCCAGTGTGAATAGCACACGAAGTTTACCTAACCATGGAGGAAAGGGAACTTACCCATGCCGTGTGGTTAGTTTTACAGAGTCCCGCCTGCCCAGGAAAACTGACCAGGTTAGATTTAACAAGCAGGAAAGTCCAATCTGAACAGCGGGACTTGGGTAATCTTCCCAAGTCATATTACAGAACGGCCTTAATTGGTCAATTGGGTGCTCATGTGAGTTGTGACCTTGAATAACATGGTTTATTTTACAAATGTTATCATAGCTTGTGGTAATATAGCCATGCCAAATAATCGAAGTGCGAACAATGGTAGAATTTAACCATTTTAAATGTTACCCATTGTCTTGGTAAAATATCCCTTTTTAAATCCAGTGCGATTGCGGCTTTAGGGTAGATGGCAGGTTGATATTAGGCTAGGTAGAAGGCTTAGCATAGTTCTTAAGCAGGCTGCATACCTTATTTGTATTGTTTCTAACTGTCACAGTGGCTTCAGATAACTTGAAAGCATCCTCACTGATGACCTCTGGAGATATGATAAGACTGGTGGTGTTCATAAAACAATCATTGGTGGATGGTACCAAAGTTTTACGAGCAATCTGTGCAACATCCTCACTGGCATGGCATTGCCAATCTTCAACCATCTCTTGCCAATGATCAGATGGTAGTTGACAGACCCTGGAAAACTTGCTACATAAAGTACATTAAAATAAATATAATTTGTGCAATAATCAATGTGTTCATACATTCAATTTTTAAATAGACATTATATTCATTTATACACTAGATTGATTTATCCTTGTTCACTGATTGGTTAAAAGTGTGCCACATGATCAAACATAATCCAACCACTTAAGTACTATTTACGGATCCATAAATAGTCTTTTACTATTTACGGATTCTGTGCCAATTTCAACACTTGATGGCGCTATACCATGTGACCCCCGCGCTGGAACCGGTTGCGACTGCAGTGTTACACTGAACTCAATGAACAAGAATGTATGAATCCAGTATATAAATCAAATATATACTAAGATGAAAAACTCTAAACTATGGGTCCCTCAGTGACTGCAAAAGTAATATTTGCTTCAGAGCTGCACCCCTCAGCAAATAGTTCTTTTGCAGTCACTTTGGGACCCATAGTTTTAACCAGAGCATTTCATCACAGTATATAATTATAAAAACCTTTGAATCAAGAGGTCTTTGGAAGAGATGGTGAACAAGGACAGGGTGTCTTTAAAGCACTTTGTCCACATTTGACTCTCTCCACAAGGCAAATACAAATGTGGGTACTAGTGTAACTAAAAATAAGACACATTTGTTTTAATTTTTGTTGGAAGAGACGCACAAAATCGAGAAGTGCACACCCTTTTCTTATCTCAAGTAGTGGAGTAAAAATAACCCACAACCTTCAGAATATTGAAGTTGTGGGAATGAATAGCTCAAAATAACAGATATAATTGCCATAACCAAGAAAGGCTACAGACCATACCCACAGCAAACATGTAAACTGGAAAAGCTTTTAAAAATGAGAAAAAAAAGCAAGATGCTGCAATAGTAGACATTTTTTTTCATAATAAAATTGTAATGACATAAAACACAAAAATAAAATTTGAGAATTCTGTTTCACAAAATTGGCAACTGTTGATTATGAAGTGTTACTAAAGCTCAATCCAGACTCAAATTTATTTGACAAAAATATTTGATGATATCCATATATGGTAATGATTTTTCTATGTATGGTCATGGTGTGACATCATCATGACCATATATGGGCATGTGAAATTTTTTTTTGTCAAATAAATTTGATAGTCTGTACTGAGCTTAAGTAATAAAGATAAGCTCTAATACTCATAAAGCTACAAGAATTGCTGTTAAGATTTTTTGATAATATATGCATTTGAAGCGCATGAATCATTTTTAAGATGTATACTAGGCATAAGCCAAGCTAGGCCAACAAATCTTAACTTGCAAATAACTATGAAGGTTTATTATTGAATAATAATTATAATAATGAATTCCCATTTTTGGGAGATACCGAAAAATTTTGTACACAAAGTGGGAAAATATTGAATTCTCCTTTGAATTGTTTGTGGGAACAGTTGGTGTAGCAGTTGCGGATTAGAATCCCAATCGAGAGGTCGGTGGTTCAAGACTCACTCATGCCAGTTGCTTGTGCACTTGTGCAACGCACTTTACTCACATTGCTTCTGTCTACCCAGCTGTAGGATGCGTACCGGCAAATTGCTAAAAGTAACTTGCGATGGACTAGCATCCCATCTAGGGGAGTATCATACTCTCATCCGCTTCATGCTACCGAAACTGGAAATAAGCACAGCCCTATGAGCCTTCAGGCTCAGACAATGGATTTACTTTAATTATTCAATATTTTCCAACATCTTATACAAAATGTTTTGGTATATCTCTCAAAGGCATTTAATATTATATAATTTTTTGATAAGACAAACATATGATAGAATGGATTTAATTTGATTTTTGAATTGATATGAAAAATTTGGAGAATTGTTTGAATCTGCTACCATACCATTGAGGTTTTAAGATAGACATTCTACAGGAAGCACAAATTAAACTGCACTCAGAATTTAGCAAAGCCTTCTCCAATGAATCAGCCATATGCTCTGAATCTTGTGAGAGAGTATGATCTTTAATCTGAAATACAGTAATGCAGATATGAATGAATCTTAGATATTGTAACTATAATTAAGAAAGTATAATACATACTCCAAGCAATGAGATACACGCCATCGGTAACTGTAATATTTTTAGACATGCAATGCTCACTCTAACCATTTGCCAAATTGCCAATGGCTACTGGAATTCTTATTTGGCTAAAATAAAAATGATCTCTTTCGCCAAATTGTTAAATGAAAATCAAAAACAATGTCCATTTTGCAGCCATTTTTATGGTTTTATAAAAATTTGGCTAAACAATTTATAATTTGGCTAAAGAAATCGGCAATTTTTAGCCCGTTTTGCTAAGAAAAAATTGACCCTACAGTGAGCATACAGTAGACGTGGAAAAACATCTCTACATTTACCTCTTCATATACCTGTCTGTCTGTTGGTCTGTAACACAACATTGTGACTGTTTAGTTTTGTTCTTGCATTAAGCTTAGACAAATCTGAATTTGTTTAACAATTGTAATTCCTAACCTAATTGAGAATCTGAATAAGACTTATTATGCATGCCTACATATGGGGATACAATTGTTTTGTGGTTCAGGGCCATAGCCACCGGTACGGTTGGTCAGATTTCAACCTGACCACTTTTTGGAAGGTTTACCACATCCCACATTCAATGATTACCTGTTGATCTTCCTACAGTAATTTGGATTTAGAAATATTCCTAAGATTTCTACAGAGTAAGTGTGATCCATTTTTCTCACCATGGTCTTTTTTCCACAAGTAAAATCTATGACTATCAGGGATTTTGTTAATTTTCACTTAAGGTGACAATAAATACATCACAGCAGGTAACTTTGAAAACGATTTACACAGTTCACACCTTTTCACCCATATTCACAGACGGATAGAATTCGCCAACAGACGGCAATTTTTACAGTTACCTGCTATTAACAAAACCCCTGGACTATACATCAGTTGATAATAGAATTTACAGGCCGTAGCCAGATTGGTGGGGTTGGGGGAGTTATGAATCAGGTGAACCCCTTTTTTAATGACTCCCACTCTCCATTCGGTAGGGAACCCTCTTCAAATTGCAAGAATTTTTGAGGACCGTGCCCCTCTGATCAGCAGAACCCCTTTCTACTTCCCATGTCAAAATCATTCTTAGATGGTTCAATTGCCTTAAATTGCTTTATTTTTGCATACAGAGGTGTTATTTCCTAAATTTTCCTAACCATGGTGGGCTTGAGGTAGGTTGAATTACAGCTTCCCTATTTTCAAATTGTGGATTTGATACCCTGCTTAGCAAATATTACTCTAAATAATATCCTAGTGATAACTTTTTCCATTAAAAAAGACCGACATTTCCGAGAATCCGATGTGAAATCTTGTCACATCCCATCCCAACAAAAACGGTTTTTCTCGAATCATGCTGTAGTCATGTTTCATGTGTTAACCTTTGGAAAGCTTTTCAAATTTGCCAATTCTGAGCATCTGGAAGTGGCATGTTAAAAACAATGTTGCACCTCAGCTCAAAGATGGTGTTCATTCAATGATTGAATGAGTTTGCCAATATTTTCTCACTTCGCTCGTAATCTGACCACTTTAAATGTCATGGCTACGGCCCTGTGGTTGTTATACCTTATACAATATTTTTCTTCAAAGGCATGCAATATAATTGTATCTTACCCTAAATATCATATGTGCTCCTTCACCTTTCACCCATGAAAGGTTGTGGCAAGAATTTGGAATAAGTTGAATGTTTGGAAGACTGAATCTCCAGTTACTACTACCATTGTTCACTTTAATTTCATCATGCGATATTTTCAGGTCATACTGAGCTTCTTGAGGCTGCAAGCTACAAAAAATACATGGAATATGTGAGGTTTCACCACAAAGTGTCTCATGATATGAAAATCCAACATTGAGTTATTGGTATAAGAGATTTCCCAAACGATAAACGAACGGTACTGGGTCTGGACAATAGCGTTCCGGTTCCACATCAAGACATTCCA
>JAOTQE010018839.1:0-10741 GCA_025631205.1 Nesometra sesokonis | reverse complement strand
ATTTCCCTAGGTTGATATCTAGGTGACTTTCGCTAGTCACGTAAGTTTAACCTAGTGACAGCTGCAGAATCGGGTGATGAGGCAATCCTTTCCTCCAACAGGGAAATTACACTGTTTTTTAGAATTGCTGAATTTTGCCTCCTCATTGGAGATTAATATGTTATATATTTATTACTAACCTAGGCCTGCCTTATGCAATAACACTAGGCTCTGCTAGGCCTAAGTTTAAGTATTACCGTAGTTTCTACAATCCTTCCTAAGACTGGACGATTCCAAAACGGTTAAATGCACCTAGCACTGTGAATTAATTTTACTGCTGTCAACTAATCGTAATGACTGGAAATAAGTTCTTGAAATTTCGTGGGCTATCCTTTGTGTCTCGTAAAACCAAATAAATCAAATCAAATGATTCAACAAACACGAAGGAATGAATAAGGCTTCCATGTACACCAATGGACAAACAATGATGATTATGTCAGTGAATTTAATAAAGTTTAGGAAACGAAAAAAAAGTTTTCACAAAGTACTTACCTCATCAACAGAAATACTGCCAAATTTACCCGCATTGGACATAATGGAAACTTCCACACGTCTGTCGTTGCCATCTAAATCAGACGACTCAATTTTACTTTCAGTTGCTGTAGTATCAGTCCAGTAAATTCTGCCCAGAAAGAACATGCTTATTACAGTAGTGATAGATAATCAGAAGAATATTATTGATTGGATTTGATTGAATGATTGATGGAAAGATAGATTGATGATTGATTGCTATTATTGATTGATTGATTGATTGATTGATTGATGTCCTTAAATTAGATTACCTTGCACTGGATTGGCTTAATTGATTGATTGATTGGTTTGTTGGTTGATTGATTGATTGATTGATTATTGATTAATTGATTGATTGGTGGTTGGTTGGTTGATTGATTGGTTGGTTGGTTGGTTGATAGATTGTTGTCCTTGGATTAGATTACCTTGCACTGGATTGGCGTAATTGATTGATTGATTGATTGGTTGGTTGGCTGATTGGTTGGTTGATTATTTGATTGATTGGTTGATTGATTGGTTGGTTGATTGGTTGACTGATTGATTGACTGACTGATTGACTGACTGACTGACCGACCGACCGACCGACCGACCGACCGACTGACTGCCTGACTGACTGACCGACTGATTGATTGATTAATTGACTGACCAACTGACCAACAGACCGAATGACTTACTGACTGATTGAATGATTGATTGATGTACTTGGATTAGATTACATTGGGCTTGATTGGCGTGATTGAATTGATTGATTGGATTTATCAAATCCCTCAATTTATTGATAAGATCGATCGATCAATCAATTTATTGATTAATTGTTGCTTTGTAGATATGGCATTAACTAAATAATATTGCATTAAATGTTACCTGTTTGTAATTACATCAACAGCTATAGATGTGGGCTCTCCCACATATTCGACAATAGTGGTTCGATTTTCACCAGACATTGTTGACCTTTCAATTTTTGATGGATACAGGTTGCCTAATTCGGTCCAGAATATGTACCTAAAATGATTAATAATTGAATTTGTTGATTTGCTCATGGAATAATAAAATAGACTGTCTACGTCTGGAGTATGTTACCATACGAGTTATTTTTTGGCATTGATTTAATTGCCGAAGTAAATGTGTATTATGAACTACCTCTTTTAAATAACAGCACAGTTATCTACTTTCCTTTTCACACGTTTTATATGTGGCAACCATATAGCCCCTGTGGTCTAATAATGGTTATGACGTTTAGCAGGGCAGCGAGAGGTCGCAGGTTCGAATGCCGTCGGAGGCATTTTTCACACAATTTTCTTATGGGAATAAATCCATTGCTAGCTATGCTGCACGGGTTATAACATCTAGCCCTTCAATGAGCACTGTGTTTAAATTTATTTCACAATTGATAACAACATTTTTCTGAGTCAAATGCTCATTTAAACGTGTTTTTAATAATCAGAAATCTAACAATATGCGTAAAGAAGCAGTTGACCAGGTACAATCACCATCTTGTTTAAACATTGATACAACCAGCAGTAATTATTAATTGAAGAATAAAAACGCCCTCGATATAAGATTTAAGCAGCTAACTTAAACTAGAAGCACGCAGAGAGGTCAAACCTCCACCGAATGACCAAAAATTTTGCTTTTGTAAGAATATTAATATAAGTTATAAGTATGTTTATCCTTACTGTGAAAGAAGAAATCGGCACTGTAATTTTTTGTAACAATTTTTGTACACACTGTCCTTTTTTTTTGCAGATTTTAGATTGGAAAGGATGAGTACTAACCAACAAGGTACAGAGTAAATTGGTTCTTGTACAATACAGATAACCGCAAAACAAAATAATAGGCACTTTTCGCCGAAAACGTTAACTTTAACTTTAACGGATGACGTCATAATTTATTCATAAGTGGGAGGAGTTGCGTTAACAACTACGGTAATTTCTAAATTTAACGTGTTCGACAGAACGTTAGTTAGGTTTTACGTAAGTCCAGCGCATGCGCATTTTGATTTGTTCACAAAAGGGGCGGAGCTTATCTCGGTGCTAAGGTTAAAGTTAACGTTCGGCGGCGAAGTCCAGCGCATGCGCATTTCGATTTGTTTACAAAAGGGACGGAGCTTATCTCGGTGCTAAGGTTAAAGTTAACGTTAACGTTCGGCGGCAAAATCTACCTAGTATTATCCCTTCGGAAACTTTAGTTAAAGGTACAATTGAACACGGGAACTTATAATGGAAGGTAAGCATGTTTACCGCAAAGCTACTGCACAGCGCCGATTGGTGGTTTCACAAGGATAACCATTCTAAGAACAGTGGGTAAAAACTAACAATGAGGTGACCGCGCGCGATCTGGTCAATTATAATATTACTTTCTATGAAAAATCAGTGCAGCATTAAGCCCCACGACAGATCGTACACTGGACACCCTATGTTTTTCGGAGGCCGCCACTGGCGCATGCGACCACGAATATTCAAGGGCGGATTCGCCACAATTCATGGGCGAACCAAGGACTTTGTGGGTGGTGGGGGTTTCGAAAACGAAAACTCCGAATTAAATTTTAATCATAGATGGTCGAAAACGAACTTTCCCAATGTCTGAGGCGTCTGTTAATGACATTTAAATTTCACCATGAATGGTTTGAAGCACGACAACTATATAAGACGTAAGAAATACACGACGACCAAATCATAGTAAAACGAATGGTTATTTTTTATTTTGGGCTTATTATTAGGCCTACGGTACGAAGACACTACCTACACCCTTCATCTATCATTTAATCAGTGACCACAAAAGAGAGTTTAACGCGCTGTGGCCGCTTCTATGTGTTAATTACGCGCGTTTTGTGCTTCCTCGCACATCTTTTTGCGTACGCACAGTTTGTGCCTCTTTGTGATGTCTGGAGAGTTTTGAAACCACAAAATAACAGAAATGTTGGTAATTTTTTAACAAAATGTATCACTAGGAACATAGGTATTCTGAAAATGTTGACACTAAAATCAAATCGTTACGACCAGTAAACTGTTACTTAGGCAATGGCGGCTATTTTTTGGAGTTAATCAGCCACCACAGGTTTGCGCCACATTTTGGCGAGGTTAACCCTTGCTAATTTTTTTTATTTACTACTTTCTGACAAAGATGCCAAATCCACAGAAAAACGGACCTTCCCTTTCAAGGGTGACGAAGTTCCTAAAATGACCCTACTTATTAAGCAAATGTTATTGACGATCTCGTGGAGGGTGCATGTTTCTGAGGATAATTTTAAGAGAACGTCCCAAATTGAATACCGAGAGTAATAACACATATGTGATCTGAAACGAAGCAAAAGTGCTTTCTGTCGGCACAGGCAAAATTGACGAAATGTTGGGCAACAATTCGATGTGGGATGTAAATGTTTCTATTAAAAGAAACCTTCCCAAACATATAGAAGCTCAAAAACTGACTGATAGATTTTTATTTTTTTATGGAACTGGGATCATTCGTTTTGTCTCTTTCCAAACAAATTTTGGAAACTGCTCAAAAGAGTTTTGCTGGAGTTAATGCATCCACATTTTGATTTAATCGCCGCAGTGGTAAGGTAATCACCAGTGAAGACAACAGTCACAGAGAGGGTAATGAGGGCACATTAATGTTTTGTAGTTCCATACCATTACTAAGATTAATAAACTGCGAACAGGCAAACATCACCCAACACACAAATACACACACACCCACACACCCCTACTAAATGTGTGTTTGCTATGTGTTTTTCTGGTTTAAACTATATAAACAGATTATTTTATGTTACATATATTACATTTCATATTTTGTTTACACAATAATGCATAAGGAAATATTAATATAGTTTACAGCTCAGCTAGCCTAGGTCGACTTCGCTAAGTCGGTATTTATCTTGTCTGAATGTATTTTGCATGCCAAATTACGTGTTTTCTTTGACATTTTTTGAGATGGTCTTCGAACCAGACTTATACAAGAAAAATGACATTGACAGACTTTACTGATTTGAAATAAGAGTCAATTAAATAGAATTTAGAAAAATAAGAAAATTGTAAAAATTTAGAAAAAAATGATATGAAATAATATGTATGGATATATGAATATAAAGTTGATGTACAAGACGATGAATAAAAGTGAAAAACACATTATTTTTCATTACTGTTTATCTATAAGCTTACAGTGTTATCTGAAACTTTTTAATTTATAATTATTATAGTAGAACAATCGAAAAACAACCTCTTTACGGGAATTTTATTTATTAAATGAATTGTTGCAATTCACTATGTGTATTTATTTGTGTAAAATTAGTCTTACCCTTTTAAAGGATGACATGCTATGTCAGACGGTCTTTCGATACCAGTATCAATAATTGTTGTTGGTGCTCCTCCAGTGTAATTTGTCATTTTGATCCAGTTGTAACCCTCATCTACCCAGTACACATTTTTAGCCAACCAGTCAATTGTCAACCCGTCCACTCTGCCAGATGTCCCGCCTGCTACAGGGTTTGCTGTGGCACCTCCCGGCTCTGTAAAGCTGTCAGAAAAGTATACCCAATGGTTTATCTTGTCATGGAAAGTAACATTACCGGTGTGGTAATCAACTGCAATTGATGTCCAGTTATGGCTAAAAGATACATAATTACGTTTGTACTCCAACGTAACGTTGTTCTTATACGGTTCTGGATTTGCCGAAAGCGACACTATGTAAGTTGCAGAGTAAAAATCGTCGTAAACAGCTAAATACAACGTGTTATCGCCACAAACTGAAAAAAGAATAAGGTTTAGGATTAAGGTCATGTAGTTTTTTTGTCTTGGGATAAACAAAATTACGTAAACAACTATATGCAGAATTATTTTAATGAAAAAGGGTGAAATGTTCAAATATGTACTGTAATAAAATGAATGAATAAACGTATAATTCAAACGAATAAATGAATAAATGTGGGAAATGAGTGAGTGAATGAGTGAGCGAGTGAATAAATGAGTGAGTGAGGAAATGAGTGGGGAATGAGTAAGCGAGTGAAGAAGTGATTGAGTGAAAAGGTGACCAAGGGTAAATGAATGAATAAATTAATGGATGGATAAATGGATGGATGTATTAACTGAATGAATGAATGAACGAACGAACAAACCAACAAACAAATGAATGAAAAGGAGATGTCTGGCCACATAAAAAAGAGGAAACGATAATAACCTCATTATTAAAAAAATGAATTAATTTTGAAATACAAACCTTTTGATGTAAATATTCCTAGTAAAAACAAAACGTAGACACCGTTCATGATCAAAGCCCAACCGCAGTAATCGACTGTGTATTACAAAATGACGAAGTGTAACTTAACATCATCGCTAAATGGAAAGTCAAGTGGAAAGAATAATCTATTGTGTTGTTATTCAATGAACTATTTAGTATTCGGGTAAAAAAAAATGTATTTCCTCCTTTCGTACTTCCCAATTAGTTAACTTCTTTGTATATTGTTTTATACAAATTCATCCTTTCTCTTTATTTTAGCCTTTAGTATACTCTTTCTCTATCCTAATTCAAGTGCTATCCTTTTCTGCCCTCCTGTCCGATATAAAATTTGCAGTTAAAAAGAACAACATAGGATTCCATTTTTGTATATTGATGTATAAGGACTATAAACCGTAGGCCCAGTGTACACATACGGCTCGTGTGCACTATAAAGAACACAGTACATATTTCGAGACGAGTAGGGGTTTCCCCGATGTACTGGTTCATACAACACCCCTGCTGTGGACAGACGTATGGGCGCAAGTGTAAGCCAGTACTTGCTGCATGACATGTCGTAACACTTAGGGGAGTAGAAAGTCATATGAATGTGTAACATTCTAGTCCACAGCACCTTGAGACTATTAAGTATAAGGCGCTATATAAATCAAAAACTATTAACTATATTATCAGGGAACAGTTAAATTTAACTGTCCTCTACTATATTAACTACGATCAAGTTTCCTTTTTGATGCATTGTGGCGGGCTTACCTGCTGGATTGTGAATGGGGAATGGAGGTGGGTTGTCGTTTTCCTGAAAATCGGAGCAGCATGAGAGTTTTATTCCAAAAACAAATGGCAATAGACGTGGGTCCAAGGGCCGCCTGAGGCCCAGAAAACGTTTGTCTATAGATGCTCTATGGTGCATTCGTAGAAGCACACAGTATTCAATTTAGGCCTAAATGTTAAAAATAAAGGACAAAATAAACAAAATTAGTATTCCAAAACATACGATATATATTTGCAAAATAAAAATAGATATTCTCTATTCCAAAACAGAAGATATATATTTTTCTTTTGATAATAATGTGAATTTTCATGGGTATTAAAGCACAGGTGTTTAATTTCAAACTTAAATAATGTGACTAGAACGTACAAATATAGCTTAATAAACAATTGCTCTGTGTATTATCAAATTTTCCCAGCTTAGGTAGAACTAGGGAAAGAGTGTGGTGAGGGTGTTTTCAGAACCCTAGAACCCCCTTCACAAACGACAGCGTACGGGTCTGCGTCACGGTGGTAGTCAGCAAAATATCGTATTTGGTCATTTTAGCCATTATTGATGGCACTTTTTCCAAAGTGTGCGGCATAAATAAGCAAGATGATTCCTAGCTGCTGTGTTTGCTTGCTTCCAACAAAGAAATAACACTGCATTATTTTTTTATTCTTCTACCTACACCAATTGGATTGTTTAAAACTTTCACGCGTGCAGGGATTTGTTCTACGTTTGTAAGAATTTAGACCTTAGTGTGTGGCAAAAATAGGCGTCGAGAAAATTGCGATGCGGGACTACTTCCGTTGTAATATTGCAAAAGTTTTCACTGCGCTCAAAGTAAAGCTTAAAATAAAAAAAAAATGGATGGTGAGCAATGAAGAATAACAATTGGAAACTTAAAAGGTCGAAAACGTCAATTATTTAAACATTAATCACCAAATACCAATGTGAAAATGTTCATTTCAGCAAAATTTGTCGAATTTAAAAATAATCAGTATTATTTACGAAATTCATTTGTTATTTACACGTCTTCACGGTAATTTAGGTTTGAATGACTAACCATTAGTTTAACCCGAATCAGTTGACTGGAAAAACAAACATTAAGAGAATGAGAATTTGGTAAATACGCAGCTTGATTGTAATTTTACAGTTATTTCCTGATAACAATTTCTTATCGTGTAACCCATCTCTCTGTTATGGGTTATTAAATATTAATTATATGTATTTTAAAGGCAATTATAAAACTATCCTTGCCTTTTATATTATCTGGGTACATCCACAAACTTGTGTATAAATTCCCGTTTAACATATAATTGAAGGCATACCTATTGATCCTTACGCATTTGCCGTAAGTTCCAATAAAATCTTACGGTCTTACGCAAACACCGGCAAATCTTACGTCTAGGCCTGATTTGAGTAATTTTGTTTCTTTTACAATGTGTAAGTTAAATTAACATCCATTAATACATTTCATCTCTATGACTACACGGTCCATACGAAAGTACTTCCCCGGTGAAATCGATTATCGACTAAAAGTGGACCAGCTTTAATAAATAGTCGTTCCACGGGGTCACGGGTCATTTTGGGATACAGGAACCTTGGGATTTAACAAAAAATATAACCAACACTTGAGTAGATTTTAGACCTGCTCCTGTACATCGTAATCTAATGATGATTATGTGAGCGGTTGTAATTACTTTGTGTTGTGGAAAGATAGTAAACATTGAACACAAGGGTGACCTTAATTGTTTGGATTTTTTTTCAATTGTCTTTTTTCAATTGTTTAACAGTTGTTACCACTTTGGACGATCTTCCAGCTATTCTTATGGAAGTATGTGGCGTTTAGGTATTACTATCCGGTTGCTCCAAAACAAAGCTGCTAAGCTTATTTTTAGAGTGAGAAATATCGACCTTGTTTCTCCTCTACTTTCAAATCTCCACTGGTTAACTGTCAACATTAAATTACAAAATTATCACACTCACATATAAGAGTCCTCGTAGTTTTCCTCCATATTATCTTCAGAGACTCGTCGTCGACGTCGTCGCCACCGACGTCCCCACCGCCGCACACTGGGCCAGTTCAAAGCTAAACCAATTATACTACAGGTTTATTTTTGTTCCCAATGATCCTACTTTACTATTTCAAAACCAAATAAGCTACTAGAAATCTTTAAACCAGGCGATATTCTGATGTATTTACTAACAATTATAACAATTCTAGTAAAAGTTAAGAAACTTAACCCTGTAGTGATGCTTATCACCACGGTTGCTATGCAAAATGTATCTCATTATCTTTTAATGAACCATATTTTATGACAGTCAAATTCCAAACTCGTTCACTTTAGGATTAAATTTGAAAAAGTGCCATATATCAAGTAAAATTTGTTAAAAACCGTCATTATTTTTTTTATTCCCGCCGATTCCCACTTTGGCTCTTATATTTTTCAAAAGCCTAAACCTTCATGAACAATTTAAAACAAATATTGGCTGCGCCTTTTTGCGACTTTTGAAAAGATTTGATTTTTAAGTGGTACGATAGATGCCCTGACACACCGGATTTGACTCAACGCTTCTAACGTCGCACATTGGCCCAAGGCCGATTCAAAGTGTAACAAAAATAAAAATTGGTGAATATGGAAATTCGAACTTGTTTCATTGGTTTCAGGAAGAAAACACACTGAAAGTGGTGTTCATTCCATAATAAATTCATTAGTGTTGTTCAGGCATGGGAACAACAGACATGCCCATTGTTAGGCAAATCAAACTACACAACCCCCAAAATAATAGAATCTTTATTAACTAGAAGAAATTTGGAAAATTTTGTGAAAACACACACACACAATCAACATTTTTGGGAAATAGTAAAAAACTAGTTCATTCAAAACGCTCGAAAACTTTATCGTAGCTGGTAATCAAGAATTTGCCGATCCGTAGAATACGATGCACCTATTTTCAAAAGTGTATTACGTCATCAAAATGCTGTTTTCTGATTGTAACATTTGTATTTAAAACATATAAGAAATTTTGACACCCATAGATTTCAATAAACACATTTTCAAAATTGCGTGACGTCATAAACTTTGGTTGGACGATAATTCAAATTTCATGAAGACATACCACATTTCTATTTTAACATGTTAATGATTTGGATACCCGTAGAATACAATGGACATAATTTTAAAACTATATGGCGATCGTATCAAAATACTGCATTCTGATTGGACGTGACCAAAATTCCATTTGATGAAGACACAATTCAGGCCACATTTTTAGTTTAACATACGAGGGATTGGACACCCATGAAATTTAATGGACACGTTTACAAAACTGTATTATCTTATCCCAACTTCATCATCATTAAAGTATTTCAATGAAGATTTGTCCTGGCATCATAGGTTTTTACATAATATCATGCATATATTTTGCAATAAATGTTGGCCTCGTCCAATAATAAGCAGTATTTTGTTGACGTAATACAGTTTTAAAAACGTGTCCATTGAATTCCACAGGTGTTCAAATCTCTTATATGTTAGAAGTTAAAGCACAAATGTGGCATGTAGTATGTCTTCATGAAACTGAATTTTGGGCTCGTCCAATCAGAAAAAAAAAGTATTTTTATGACGTCATAGTTTTGAAAGGTATTCATGAAATCCACGGGTGTCAAAACCCCTTGTATGTCTAAATGTATGTGTAACATGTATTATTTCTTTATCTTTTAATAAAAATTGATCTTATCCAATCAGAAAACAGTATTTATGACGTCATATAGTTTTGAAAATATGTTCTATTCTACGGGCCTGCACCCCTTATTTGGTAGCTACGATAACCTTTTTAAGCGTTTTGAATAATTATTTATTTTTGGCACACTTTGAGTTCATTCTGGCCCAATGTGCGACGGCTCCACCTCCGCCGCCGCCACCGCCGCCACCACCACCACCATTTTTAGTGTTCTTGGTATTGTTATTGTTTTTTAGCTGATCTGCTGCCACAGCAGATCAGCTATTGTTGTAAGAGATCTTTGTTATTCTTCTTTCTTTCCTTCCATTTTGTTCGCAGATTATCTCAAAATCTACATTACCTATTAACATGAAATTTACAGTGACGTTAACCCTTGACGAGGAATAGACACGCGTGACCAGTCGCGCGTGACGTCATCTACGCGCAAATTTACGTTTTTACGTTATCTACCATATCTCCTTAACCAAT
>JAOTQE010018828.1:0-10742 GCA_025631205.1 Nesometra sesokonis | reverse complement strand
AAATGAATAATTTTGGTTAAAACACACAAGAATAGTATTTTTCTATATATTTTTAGAATGACTGTTGATTTTTCACATTTTATTTAAAATACCCCTCTTTCAAACAATTTGTATGTGAAAGAATAGGGATTCTATCTTCTAATTTGAACCCCCCCCCCACACCACTTAGCAATTTTCGCCTATTTCACCAATAATTATAATAGGTAAAATGAATCGTAAAAATTCAGAAACAGGGCTGAATATACTTTTATGATAAACTAAAACATATAAGATAATTTTGTGGGTGAACCTGCACTTTAAATAGGCCTAATGGGCCAAAAATCCAGAAAACATATTTATATGGGCCTATTTATATAAATCCTGAATAATTAGGCATGCGATATATTAAACCGTATATTGTTAGATTATAAGGATATCACTTGTGTACGTGTTACAAGATGCATGTCTTCATTGTTTTTATATTAGTTCGGTATTCAGGTTTCTGACTTCAGATGTGGGCCTAATAAAACAAAATAATAATTCAAATTGAAATGGAGTTAAATAAAAATGGTGACGTGTTCAAATTGACATGATTAAACTGAAGAAACACGTATACTGTAATAAAATAAATGTAGAAAATGATAAATTTAAAATGTAGGAAGCATTGTCTATTTCAAAGATCAACAGGCCTAATAAGTATTCCGCACTAAACGATTCAAGTGGGACAAACATTAACTACCGTAATACACATTCTCCAAGGCTCAATATTTATATATTTCCTGGTCAATTTCAGTGTCAAATTGTTAGGCCTATGTTCTTCCAGTACTGCGCGGAGTCCCACCCAATGCTAAGAACTCATTCATGCTTAGATATAAGCCAAGAAAAACTTTATTTCAGACCGTAGGCCTACTTCATAACTTGTTCATATAGGCCTATGAAAATAGTTATGCTATGTTTACTTGTTTATGTATTTTAAGTTTTGAACGATTTCAGCAACTTAAAAAAATGTATTCATATTAATGTAAAATGTATTTAAATATAAAAATAATTACAAATACAATATTGTATTGCTTTGTATTTATACACTTAAATTTAAATATCACAGACCGTTATAGAGACATTCTAAATATTGATTAACTATTATAATAACGTAGTTCTTTTTAATATCCTCATAAAAGTGTTAATCAATAAAATGACGGACTACAATGTAGCAATAACATGATATCGTACAGTGCTCATTACTGTGCTTCAACTACAGTTGGTGAAGCATCAATAGGCCTATTTTAGGATGTTTTGGAAATATTTCTGTTGAAGTCTGGTTGTTTTATATTTTGTCAGAAAACATGAAAAGCCACAAACTTTTATGCGCGCTTAAAAGGCGCATAACGACATGTAAGACGCGCGCATGTAGTTATTAACGAATAGGAGTGTACTTAGCTCGTGATTCTACGCGTGCCTTTCTGTACGCGCTCGTAACTGTTTGGTTATTTTTTATCACTGTGAAACACAATAGGCCTAATATCTATCGAATAATGAGGCTGAAATATCCCAAAATAAGATTAAATTAAGACAAAAAATGAAGATAAGATAAGAGAAAAAGAAATAGAATAAATTAAATAAACTTATTTTTTGTAATCTTGTAGGGTAGGCCTACTCATTAGGCTTGTACAGCCTATGTAGTGACAACAATTTACAGAATAACATGCGGTATAAGCCAGTAAATATACGTTTTGTGTTTTCACATGTGTGTACAAAATCTGGATATAAAAAGACGAAAAACATAGGCCTAATAGCATTTGAGATTGAAGATTACAAAAAAAAATAAGCATTAGGCTTATTTATAAGTAGTGCACGTTACTTCGCTATTGAAAATAATTTAATTACCACCGTGAGATTAATTTTGTGATGAAAATACGAAACATACATTATAACTACACTCCAAATAACGTTATAGCTAGGCCTATCGTAATATATTAGGCTATTGTATTTAAAAAGAAACTAATGTTAAAACATTACCATAGTTTTGAAATAAAAACATTTATCTCTTATGCTATTTGTTTATGTAGGTGTAGTTTGTTCAATAATATTTCTCTGAGAATTTATATTCGCTGACGTTTGTTTTATTTGCTTGGTGACATAAATATCTGTGAATTCATGGCCCAAAGTATTAAAAGTTTAACCCTCGGGTAGGTCCATTACCAAGAGTGTCCTTGAGCAGAACACTTCGTCCCTCCTGTTTTATGGCCATCCTAAGTGACAAATTACAATCAACAAGACAGCAACATTCCGGAAGATAAACATAATGAACATCGTTTTAAGAAATGTAAAAGCCGTGATTATAACATCCGAACTTCACTATCTTCAAAACTTATTTCATCATTTATTTTGATATAGGAGAACACCGTTACATGAATGTGGCGTTGTGATATCCATTATTTAAGACTTCGTCATATACAATAGTCATAAACGTTAATAGCTAGAAATATTTTTGCCTCAAATGGGTAATAAAAATATTTTAATACATCTACTATATCTCAAAATGCAATATTTGTTTAACTAGCATATTATTTTGTAATCTATTGTTTTAGTGTGAGTATTTATTGGTCTAATCGCAAAATCAACTTTGTATCTCGATTAATTTTAGATAGCATGTTTTGTATCTTATTGTCTTTCTGTTTTATGGTTTGTTTCTGCGCATAGGACAGGGTCTACGAAATGGGCAACAGTAATGTTGTAGTTATCACATTCTTCAACATTTTTTTCTTTCATTTCATAGGAAATGATTATTACATTTACTCTTTACGGTGACGGTTTTTTGAGAACGTTTAAAAGAAATGATAAAAATACTAAAATTGTAATCATAGTTAATGTTTTACAAGTCTGAACTGTGTGAAAATGGCATTTTGGTTTTAGATTTGAAGTTGTTTTAACCAAAGTCCTAAATAGAACTTTGTTTTCATCTATGGAGACAGATTTCCATGGTTTTAAATATACACCACATGCTCTAGAATACATATTAACAAGTTTTTAATTGTATTTTCTTTTAGCGGCTCCAACTGGTGTTGAAATGGGTAGGAAGCGCTGTCGACAGACGTATACACGATACCAAACGCTTGAGTTGGAAAAAGAGTTTCACTTCAATCGTTATCTGACAAGGCGGCGCCGAATAGAACTCTCCCATCTTCTAGGCCTAACGGAAAGGCAAATAAAAATTTGGTTTCAGAACAGACGAATGAAATACAAGAAGGAGAATAAGAAAGACGGTATGACGGATAAAGAATCAGAGAACGATGAAATTAACACAACACCAACGGAAACAACAGAATTGATCGATGAAAAACCAACAGAAATATGTGAAAGTAAATGAAAATAACAAAGCAGATAGGACTGAACAAAATAACAATAAAGTAAAAAAATATACGTTGATGTACATAACGATTTCAACGGTTTAATGTATTGAGATGAACGTATCGAAGTTTACATAGGCCTACGTGCTTGAATTGTTTTATAAATGCTCAGGTAGGCTCTCTGATGAACATCGCAGCCGGTTTTGTGCCAGGTTTAAGCCTAACAGCCACATGTTACTATTGATACAGTAAACAGAAACAACTCCACCGATGCGATGAGGAAGCAAATGACAACAGAGAAAAAATATGTACCAGTAGTTACTCTTATGGGCGCTCTGCAATTTTATTTTGTTTAAATTATTTATTTTGTTTTGTATTCTGTGTTTCATATTTGAATATCTTTGTTGTCAAGTGGTATTTTATTTGTTTCCGACACTCTAGACAATATCTAATACTACATTCCATGCCTTTGATACGCGGAAATGTACAAATTATCCACTTATAATATGCTATATAAAATTATATTATCATTCCGTACCTTTCATACGGTATATAAATACAATTTACGGTAATTTTATTGCATTATGATATATTATAAATCTAGGGAGGTAAAGAGAAGTTTATTCATTCCCAAATCATCTGTGCAGAAACATGCATTTGACCAATTTTGACATTCCACCTAATTATTATTGCTGTAACTATTATTCGTTATGATAGTAGACTAAACCTAGTATTATGGACGGTTTGAGATTTATTAAGAATAGATAACGCTTATAAAATAATTACATTAAAATGTTTTCTTATCCTACGTGGTCGACGTTCATTAATCCTCTAATTAATCATACATTTCAATATTATTTTGAATTCGTTATATTTAAATTTATTTGATTAATTTAATATGCCTTATAATTATATTGAGACGTGGCCTAGGCCTAGAGTTACTTTCTATACATCGACATGCAAGAAGTGTTTTTGGTTAATTGTTTAAACCATCTCTTAAAATAGCGTTGTTTTCTAATTGAATATCGTCGATTTGGGGAGAATTGAAATATACAACAGTCGTACATCCGTTGAATATATTTACAATGTCAAGGTCTGAGCGGCCAAAAGAAACAAAACGAAATATTGCTATAGGCATACAAAGAAAGATGATAATTAAACAGATACGTATACTCACTTCGTGAGGTATATTATAGACAATACATATACCCTTAAATACTGGTTAACGTATACAAGTTTAAATCTGTTAAGAAAATGGTTCGTGTTGAACAAAAGCTGAAAAGGGCCTACGCGTGGCATCTGTATGACAGATGGAAGCGCTGAATGCGGTAGGCCTACACTGTTTTACTCCTCTTTCTATTGTATTAGACCTATTATACTGCTTGGATATACAGTAATGTTACTGTTATGTTTGCTTAAGTTCATAAAACAGGAAAACCTGAAAACTACTGTAATACACATAGTTACGTAATTTGGATATTTATTATTAGTATAGTACTTCCAGTACTGTGGTGTAATACAGTCCTTTAAGTCTTATTAACCATTATGTTGGCCTGTAAGTCAGGGGCGGACTTGATTGATATTATTTCGTGCGCCCCTCTAAAATGTTCCCCAAGAAATAAAATACAGAAAAGTTTCAAACAATGATAACAGAAAACAATAAAAAAAAAACACGCCAAGTAAGCCATATAACTTTTTTTTGCTTGTCCGAATTTGAAACCGTTAACACTCCCATCACCTCGGAAAAGTGCACCCACTCTTTCACACAGCCTAATACTTAATACGCCCCGGTTAAGTACGAAATTTGAACGATAGTCTGTATTATATAGTATCAGGCAGGAAACAATAATAGATAATTACATTGCTAATTCATAAAAATCTAAGTTCCTGATTCATAAAGAAACATTCGAACTAGGTTATAATATACCAATACCGCAGCTACCGTTACTTAAGATAAGTTAATATGAAAAAGGATAATGTTGATCGATAAACCTTTCATTTGTTGGATCTACCTGTTACTTCCAGTTAGGGCCATATACGACATTTTATGATTGCAATTAAATTTTAAATAGTTATAAGCCATATTCGGCCCTGTTTCAAATCAAAGCAAAATACTTACAATGGTATATATTCGTCCGTATCCCGGACCTCTTCAGATGATCGATAATGTTGCTTTATAGGTTAAGTAAAATGTTCTAAGCTTGTTTCCATTTTTAATGGAAGCAGTTTTCCAACTACTGTCGTATTCGTCCAATGTAACTTTACATAGCCTAAACTATGACATATGCATTTTACAACACATAACGCTTGAATACTAAACACTGACAGTATATGCACTGTCAGTAGGCTATTACAACTGTACAACAGTGCTCATATTATAAAAAACAAAAATCTGAAAATTAATAGAGCGACATTTGAAATTATTTTATCTGGATCCTAAAAATAATTAAGATTTACTATACTTTTTTACTGACCAAATTATATAAACGGTTGGCCTATAAATACGTTTCGCAGGTTTGCGCTTGCTATTCCAAAGTTAGACCGATGAAGCTGTTTTCAGCCTACTTTAGAAAACAAGCACAACACTTGCAAAACGTAGTTGATGAGTATTTGTGTACCTATTCCTTTATTTCTATCTACGGCTAGATGGAGTTCTAAATGTACCCGTCTGATCAATTAAGTAAATAGGCCTAATGGAACTTTGTGATTGTCGGAAAAGTTAAATGGCGCTTAATTGTTTTAGGAGATTGGATGCATAGTCGTCGTGAAGAGGAATTGAACCCGTGCGTAAATTTCTTTTCACGTTACATGCCAAACTAACTGGGCCAAATAACGCTCGACAATTGAACAGGGTTTTAAAAATAAACCAATTAACAGTCGGACAATAAAACACATGTACAGTATTAGTCCACAACGAGACTTGGACCTGTTCGATGTAATTGTAAATTACTGTACAATCAAATGTTGTACCAGCTCGGCCAGCTAATGCTCAACACTAGAACAGAGTTTTAGAAGGAAATAACGAACATTAAGAAACTTTTGAAAACATATAAAATATCTGTCGACAACAAGTTTTAGAAGATAACAAATTAAAGCTTAATCTAGACTATCAAATTTATTTGACAAAAAACTTTGATGATACCTATATATGGTAATGATATCTCTATATATCGTGTGACATCATCATGACCATATATAAGTAGGCTTATCAATTTTTTTTTGTCAAAGAAAATTTGATTGTTTGGATTGAGCTTTAAACAAATTTTATTTATGATGATGACATAGAATCGGAGCTTATTGAGATACAAGTACTTGTTTTATCAACAAATAAAATATCTTAATTTAATACATCGATATTTTTAATGGAAGAACTTTTATATAGTGTTCAAAGCATATGAGTAAAATTCACTTGTAATGATTGCTATGATGTGCAAGTGGTTTAAACCACCGTAAATATAATAAGGTATTTTAACTTAAGGCCGGAACACACCTGAGAAATTGCGAAGAAAATGACATTGCGTGGTACTTTTCCCAAGTTTGTTTTATTGTGTGTGGTGTGTTTAGCATAGCACGTTACTCCTGGACAAAATAACACACTGTGAGAAAAAGTTCCATGCATGGCCATTGGCTGAGCAATGGTTCGACAGTAGAGTTTCCTAACATCAGGGTTCATTACTTGGGGTGGAGTTTCTGAAATTTGTAGAATTTACACCTCTAGATTCTCAGAAACAACGTTTTCGTTCATGTTTGTATACAATACTTTAGGAAGGTTAGATTCATGACTTAGTTTGGAAAAGTGCAGCTCAGTTCCACCATGGTTGGGTTGAGGTTTTTGAATTGGGAATTCTAGATTCTCGGAAGTGGCACTTTTTTCTATTATATTAAAATGCTGTTAAAAGTGTCACAATTTAACGAAATCTAGATTATCACTGCAAAATATTGGTACGACGGCCGCCATACCTGCAGTACCGGTTTTGTCTCCCCTGGGAAGGGATATGGTAGTTTCTCTGGGTTATTAATAGTCATGATAAAACAGTAATAGTATATTACAAACTATAGTAGAATTCGATCAATATTTTGTTAATATTATTGTCACATTAAAGGTTTCCAACGGTGCTAACTCGGTTTTCACAAATGTATACTGTATCAAATAAAAGGGGGTCTACAAAGTATCAGTACCGTATGTGTAATTTTATTGAATGAACCGCACCACGTTTATTGTTATTATTTTTCCAGTTTATATATGAGTGTAAGTTACCCCTTTTTGGGACGTTAAAAGCGGTGCTAAGCTGTGTTTATTTGAATTGTCTTTCAATTAAGAAAAAGAAAAGAAATAAATAAAGAAATACAGTATAATTGAGAAAAGTGTATTTTGGTTTTTTTTGTAATATTTTCTATACCAGACATTTTTGGAGACAGAGAATAAGGAAATTAACTCTTAAATTTCTCAATTTTCAATTAATTAGCAATATTGGTAACTATTCATCACTTGAACTAATATTAAGTATTTTTCATGATTCTGATCAAAGTGCAAAGCCACAATTCATTTTGCTTCCGTCTTCCAGTATACTGTAGGCCTCATTGTATAATTATTCTGTCGCATACACTAAAA
Source organism: Nesometra sesokonis (assembly GCA_025631205.1). Lineage (NCBI taxonomy): Eukaryota > Metazoa > Echinodermata > Crinoidea > Comatulida > Antedonidae > Nesometra > Nesometra sesokonis. Next base: position 2,804 of record JAOTQE010018828.1, on the reverse strand, counting down.
GCTTAAAACAAAACGTATATGCCCATTTATAGTCCTACATAAAAAAAAAATTCATGTTTTCTATGGAGAAATGAGCTGTTATGATCTCACCAAACCTCGGCCTTGGGGTGCCAGTGCCTTCAGACATCTTCATAACAAAAGTTTCAAGAAATTGCGCTGATTTACACACATTTATTCATTGGGCCCTAGGTAGAGAGACTCATCAAAGGAAACAGTTATTAAATATGGTATTAAAACCTAGACCCATTAGAAATTACGGTACGTTACCATTTTTTCATCAGCTACAACCTGACATCATTTGTCGTTTTTTTTTCTTCAACAACACTGGAGGCCATCTTGTTTTCAACACCGGTCATCTGTATGTAAATTATGTTGACGTACGAAATGCACGAATGAACCCTTTGTAGTACAACGTTAGCCTAGTTAGTAAGTCTAGGAATAAGTCGTGCTAATAGGGATATGGAGAAATCCATTGGTACGGTGTCATGGTAATGATTATGACAACATTGATGGTGATGATTATGGATGACGATGGTGATAGGACAAGACGACAATAATAACTATGATGATGATAATGATGATGATGATAATGATGTTGTTGTTGATGTTGATGATGATGATGATGATGATGATGAGGATGAGGATGATGATAATGATGATGATGATGATGATGATGATGATAGTGATGATGATGATAGTGATGATGATGATAATGATGATGAAGATAGGGATGATGATGATAATGATGATGATGATGATAATGATGATAATGATGACGATGATGATAGTATGATGATGATAATATGATAATAATGATTATAATAATAATGATGGTGATGATGGTTATGGTGAAGGTGATATGACGATGATGAAAATGATAATGATGATGAGGATGCCGTTTTTAATAACAAATAAATTCCGATTAGGTTTAGGCAATGATACGGCAATCAATTATTGAAGTTAGGCCTATTTGTTTCTAATCGTAAACGCGATGAGTAAAAAAAGCAAATCATAAACGACATCATCATACTTATAGATCAACTTATCCAACCATAAAATGTAGAAACGTATGTCTACCTTACTAATGCAACAGTTCAATGTGCACCATTTACATTGCATAAGCCACATACATTAAATAACATGAATTCTCGTATGTGTGATTTCATGAACGAGAAACAAAAAAGCTCGCAATGTCAAGAAACTGTGTTTTATTTACTTCCTATGTCGAAGTATAGGCATTTCATTACCTAATTTGTTTTTGCCTAGCATTATATTTGAAATAGAACTAATAGTTTTACTTTATAGACCTACACCTATAGCCTATGTAACATTTTATATCTGATTAAATTTAGCTCCGACTAAACAGAGCTCTAGAACTACCAGTCTGATTAATTGTTCAATTATTTAATTAAGCCGAATGGATCATTTGTGTTAATGGTCGGAAAATTTAGATGGCACTCTGCCTAATTAAATATATTTTTTAAAATATTTTTAAGTCCCGAAGGTGAATTGAACCCACGCGCGAAGTCCATTTTAAATTTAATAGCGAGGTTTCGCAACTTAATGAAATACGAAAACGAAAACGGATACGTCATAAATTTTTGCAACGTTTTAATAGAACACCTTGAATATCTGTGAATAGATAGTTTTTGATTATTGTTAGCCTACTCCTCGATGTTTTGTGAAAAAAGGTGTAGGCCTATGTAACTTTTAGCTCATCATTATTGAGACAAGTTGAGAAAATATTTTGGTAAAGATGGCATTACGTAACAGTTCACAGTATTTGACCGTCTCATCCCCACATGTCATAAGATCATTTCAATTGTACTCGAGCCATTGTCATTTTCATTATTATTTTCTTATCAGCGTTTTTAATCTAAAATTATACTGTCAATCAGATGGTCCTTAATATCGCCAATGTAATGTTGTGCCGTTCATGAACGCGGGCATGGATACGAATTAATCTGATACTTAATCCGAACCCACTGCCTTCTAGTGGATGGCAAAGCGCGTGGTGACAATAAGAATCTGCCTGTCATTGTCTTCTATTTAGGCTTACATGTAACTTGTGTTTATTTAGCTGTGAAATTCACCGTTTTTTTCATACAGTTTATTTCAAACTAAACAAATTTACAAAAAAAAGACACTGAAATTTGGAGAGGTCACCGAAAGTGTACTAAATCGAGCCATTACAAAATCCCATTTTTTACTGTTTTTTTTGCCCGTACCATTGACCACCCTTTGCACTCCAGTCTCCCCTGTTCTTCTGTCCTTCATGGCCATCGTAGTTTGATCTTTGATCTATCTCTGTTCGCACTACCCGTTTTAAATCCTCCTTTTACCCTATGTCCTTCAACTGTCTTATGACCTTGCTCTTGACCCTTCTAAAATTTCCGTTAAAGACATAAAACTTGCTTTCTTTAACCATTAACACCCCCACCTCGCCTTCACATTTACAATTACACTATATTTTGTTGTTTGTTGTAGTATTTCTGTTGTAATTTTAAGCGGATACCGGTAATAGTCCATAGCTGGCTTCAATAGCAATACAAATCTTGAATCTTGAATCTTTATGCAACTTCACGAAATACAAAAACGAAAAAAGATACGTCATAAAATTTAACGTCTTGAATACCTATTACAAATGGTCACCATTTTATGACGGTCATCAACAATTCGTAGAAAATTTGATGTATTTTTGAACACATTTAGAAATTTAAAAAAATGGAAGTGTGAGGTATCTATTTTCTGTATCCTATTTCGTAAATTTGCGAAACCTTACTAACGTGGATGCAGAACACTTT
>JAOTQE010018806.1:0-10743 GCA_025631205.1 Nesometra sesokonis | reverse complement strand
GACAGAAAGAAATAAGAATATAAAGATTTCGTACAGTAACAATAGCTGCTCCGCTATGTAGCGGATCAGCTAATTATAAATGTTCCTGAAGCTTTATATTTTAGGGCCAGGCAACTGACATGCTGTTAGGTCCATGCGAAGTGGACTTTGGAACCTCACTCCTGTTCTTCTTGTTGTTGCAGCCACAACTTTAAAAGCCTTCAGAATCGCCTGTTTTAAATGTGCATGCAATTTTGTATGCATAAATAATGCCCTATTTCCAACAAATGCTCATCACCCCTCCCCACCTTACATTGAGGATTCATACTATGCTTTGGAATCATGTTATTTTGCATCAAAAACGTAGTAAATGAATTACATCCCAACCACAGTGAAAGCACGGATGTTTCAAATAACTTCCTGTCAGTTGGTCCAACTAGTCTGGTATTATCCACTAGTTTATCTGCAACATCACCATCTTAATGTCAACAGGGGTGGCTAAGAGTTGGTGTTATTGGGTTAGGGAGGGCAGGGTGGAATTAGGGGGTGGGGGTGGAGATGCCCCCTAATATCATAGAAATTTAGTTTGGCCGGGTTCAAAATTTACCGTAAAAAAATGACATATATATGGGCTAAAACAGGGTAACAGAGCACCAAACTGGAAAAATACCTTTTATTTTTGCTCGTCAAAATAGAACTGGCAACCATGCCCACCCAGACGTGGAAAAAGGTGCCTCCCCCTTTCGGTGGATTCTGGATCCGCCCCTGGAGGGCATATACCATGAACCACGTACCCAATCTGATTCTCATTTTGTGTCAGACATTATTTAATTTTCTAAAAATTCACTTCATACGTGAGAAATGTGATGTAAACATGTGTAGGACTCGGGCATTACATGTATAAAAGCTGGCAGTTTATAACATAATGATATAACTATATGCCAGGTCTAATATAGATTCAATTACTAAAATTTAAAGCTACTCATTTCCGGTAAATGTACACATACTTTGCACTCTCAAGGTTATGGTCAATACAGTAATCCATGATTCATAATAAACTAACAATGTGGAAGACACATGGTGAAGTATTATTCTGTATAATTTCGGGGATAAAAAACACAGGTTGGAGAGGGAGGCTGGAAGGATAGCCAGATGCAAACTGGCCACAGTGGAATCAGTCTACCATTATCTTGAATGTAGTGGTAGATTGATTCCACCAGGGTCCACCACTGAATACTATCATCTCGCTTTCTTCCCAGCGGTGTAAAGATTAAAACAAGATTCACGATAAAAAGTGCTCTCAAACATGCTCTTTTCAATTGACTCCTATATCCCATAGGGTCACAAAATTACCCAAGGATACAATAATTGCACTGTTAGGTTTCGGGCACACACAAGTCAGATTCCATACAGGGACCCAGCCAGGAAAAAAAACATATTTTAAATAATTAAACAATTATATTAATTCACATATGGATCCTTCATATGGTTTATATAAAAAAATCATTAAATTAACAAAATTAACGTATTATCAAAAACTAAGACCTTGCTCCAAAAAAGTAGTATTTAGATAAAAAAAAGATGCATTTGTAAAACACTATTTTCAGTCATTTTTATCGGTTTTAAAAAATTAGCATAAAGAATTTTTATTTTGGCTAAAAAAAAATTGGCAATGTTTAGCAATTTTGGTTAAGAAAAAATTGACCTTAATGCGAGCATTGATTCCCAGGCATATATGCCAGAGGAAATAAAAATTAACATGATATTCAGCTACACATTCAATTCATCCAGGACTGACCACCTTTCACTCTATTTTGTACAATTTTTCTTGAACAGGTTGATTTAGAAGCTTAACCCGTTTACATTGATTTTCAGTTTTTGGGAGGGGAAGGGGAGAAATTGGAGGCAGCGGAACGTTTTTTGATCAGGTGGATGAGTTTATAACTCGCTCAGATATCAACCCCCGGGGACGCAAATAGGTATCGGGATAGGGGGTGCTTAACCGGCAAGCAAAAAAAAAAGTTATTGCCTATTAATTTTGGCTATATTGGTCCCTGGAGTTTTCAGTGCCAAAATATTAATACTCAACATGTATACATGCTGATTTTATTGCTTTATAACTAAAAGGGAAGTACTCCCGTACCCAGTGTGGCTATCATAGCAACAAAATAAAAGTCAGTCTTTCTGATTTTGTAGCTGAAGTGAATTTCAGGGTGGACTGTCCCCCCCACCCTAGTTACAACTGGGAGGGGAACACGTCCCACCCATTTCCCTCTTCCGCCGCCCAGGGGGAGATTGATTCAGACATAATTACTTTCTACAGTAATAGAAATTGGTGTGATATAAATTGAGCAGGGGCCTACTCAAGGTGCATGGTGATGATGGTGTAGACCTACATTCACCATAAGCTACTGTAGGACTGTTTCAAAAATATACCAATTATATTATTTTAACAAATGTCTTATTAGAGATATAACATTAACAAATCAGCATAAGATCTAGAATCATGACCCTGTTTCTTACTTGAGTTTAATCATTTTCTGCAAAAAAAGGTATTATTTAGGTAAAAACATATTAGGCCTAATTAAAAAATGTAAATCCTTCTCAAGGCAGAAACTTATCTTATAGAAGATAGTAAAAAATAACATTGCTAAAATGGGCTAATCTTCTGAATGCGATCGTGAGAAAAAAACTGGTAAAAATTGGGGTTGTAAATATAAACAAACTAGCAAGTGAATCCAACCAATTCGTCCCAAAATCGAGAGCTCTTTGTTTACAGGTGATGCTGACGTAATTATTACCATGAATATTTAAGATTTCATGGAGGGCAAAATAAGTTGCAACATGGGCATTTCGAAGAACATTCATAAAATTACCAATTAATTTTAATCGATTATTAAACAGTCCTTGAGGTGAATAATGTGTACTACTCCCCCTCCTCCCCCTCAATTCCTAGTAAGATGCCAGTACCCATTTAAAGTTGATGGTATTTCAGTGTATGTTAAGTATATAGAATCTGTTAAATATAAAAATTAAATCATTTTTTCTTAAGTCAATTATTGTTTATAAGGACAAATGACTCAACAAATCATTAAATTAATTATTGAAGACTAAATGATAAATTGTATTTGGAATTAAATGAAGAATGAATGTTTAAATTTCTAAATAAGTGAGTGAATGAGTAGGTAAGAAATAAATTAAACAGATGATTAATACTGCTACTGTCCATGTTCTTTTTTACTTCTACAAAAACCGTATGTTGAATTGGGTTGGAATATGTTCTTTAACTCCTTCCAAGGTTTAGCAATTGATGATGTTTTTCTATCTTCATTTTAGTCTGTCTGAAAGTTGTCTACGAAATGTGTATCGAGGCAGTCGTTGAAAATGCACACAAAACATCAATTTATTATTTTTCTCGCAATGTCAGGCAAGATTTTGCTAACATCACAAAGGTAGCACCTGCATTAATGTCGTTATGTCTGCTCTTTTGTTATAAGAACATCATCATCTTTTCACTAACCTGCATAACACATCAACATCTACGAGTAATGTTCCATTAAAGGTATATTGGCATGAAATAAATTAAAAAGAAAAAACACTAAAAAATTGTTATTTCTACTATAATTATCACATAAAAGTACCATCTTACAAGACATGGGTTGTTAAAAAATGACTTTTTTATATAACATTTTCAAACTAGTTCCAACCATAAAATAATTCTTGGATAATTCCATATTAATAAGGCCATATAAAGATTACAGTACTACCAATTTGTAAATTTAGTATTTAGTATTATTTTCCTCTATCGTTTGAAAGTAATATATTAAAAAGTGTAGGTTTAAGCCAGCCTGATAGAAGCAAACTGGGTTCACCCTCAGTTTTAGGAATTATATTTTAATTGTTTATTTCTACTTTTTGTGGCAGTAGGCATGCTCCTAATTACAATATCAATTTTATAAACGCATGATTTTATAATTGTATATAATGATATATTTTTTTTTATATACGTAGTTACTCAATTATGTTATTGTTATTAAAAGACGTGGATAAAATGTGTTACGCTAGTTCTTGCAAACAATTTCTACACAAATATAAATCAAAGACGACCTTATTAACCCCCAATATCATTAAAAGCAATAAATACAACTTAATGCTATTAAGTTGCACTTTAATTAGCAGAAGAATGATGGAATTCAAGTGAATGAAATTGAGAATGTTGTTTAACTGCAAATATATAGGGCTGCCTATTTTTAGGTTGGATGAGCTCAACAAGCACCTGTTTGATTAAGTAAGTATAGTAATACATCTTTTTACATGTGGGTGGTTTTTATTAAAGGCCCATTCCTTCCAAAATTCTGTTGTCAAAAAAAATTAAAAATAACTATTTTGTAGTCAAATTCACAATCATAATAATTATCTGTCATGTTTATGTCATTATATTACTTCAAAACATAAAAAATACGAAGTAAGTATAGAATTTGATTTTTTTTGGATGGATCCTAAAAAAATAAAGCAGATGAATAAACTTGAAAGATAATTGATAATTATTAGCTCTTTTCTGCTCGAAAATAAATTAAACAAGTGTACAGGTAAGTAAATAGGTTTATTATTTTAGAAATAATAATCAGGTAAATTTCCAAACACATTTAATTTTGGAAGGAATGCCCCTTTAAATTCAAGATACAGGGTTTTCAAATATTGAATACCAATGCTTTGTTTTAAAACAATATTTTATCGCTCAGACTTCAACCCTTGCCTCTCTGGTGAAAAAATGATGCTCTACCAACTGACCTGACCAGTCTACATTACAAATCTCTTTGCCAAATGGACTTTTTAAAATTTTTATTTCATTTCATCGTATATCCAAAAGCGAGTTTATTCACTACTTTTAGGATAAGAATTTTGTCATGCTTTGTGTCTGTCTCGTTATGAGGCTTTGGGAGCGGTGAATTCATAGAAAAACCTATTGTGCGACAAGGCTCGAACCCGGGACCTAGACTGTGACCACCATTGATACCTGCCTGTGGTTCTCAACACTCGCTATTTTGCAATTGAAGAACGAATGAAAAAAAAAAACAATTATCCTTCATCTAAAACTGCATTCTGAGACCACATATATGAAATGACAGCAAATAGTAATAGATCATAATGTATATACTGTAAGTGAAATTTAAAATTTTAAAAAAATGGTCTTAAGTCGTAATAAAAGTATCTAGGCCTAGGCCCTATCTCTGTGTCAAATACACGACAAAGCCGGTTAGTTTACGTCTTTCCACGAGAGTGCTGGTTGGCTACTGATGTATATGCTCGCGATTCACCACCAACAATAAATTGGGCAAAACCCTGTTGAGTTTGCCACGAATGTCAAGCTGCATGGGGTCAAGCAAACGCGGATCAATTTTTGTGTCGGATTACTGTCCGTGAGTCTGTCAGTTGCTGATGCGAAAGCTTGGTAATACCACTTTCTAAGTAGACAAAGTATTAGACATCATCGGAGCACCCTAGCTTACGAGAACTTGTTGCATTTAGGAAGTCATGTAAATCTGTTACTCCTAGATTTTTTACAATTAATTTAACAAGTATTGATTAAATTATTGCTAATAACCTTGAACATAAATAATTACAATTCTAATAATAACCATTAACAACAAATTCCGGATTTTTGATGATGTAATTAATGTTGAAATATTGAATCTTAACACGATGGAATCTATTTCAATACTTGGAATATGCATTATATTTTCTAGTCTTATAATATTGCTGTTAATACTTTTTGATCGGTTTGAATGTAATTGGTTAAATGTAAAGCCCTTGATATTTTATAGCGTGACCTTAAGAAAATCACGATTTCATTATAAGTGATTTGTTCGACCAATAATTCAAAATAACAGAAGCTAACACAAAATAAATATTTAATTTTTAACAAAAATCATTCAGGTAATGTAAATCATTAGGGCTTACAAACAATTGTTATAGGTTGAATGGTTATAGTATTAATTATCATTAATAAAATTAAATTTCATTCAAAAATACAGTCAACTGAATATATATTTACTGTGCAGTTTCTAAACTGTTAGTTAAAGAAACAAACTAAAACAGATTGTACCAGTTAGTTTTAATGCTTTGTGATATCTCTGTCGATCGTTATTCCAAATTCGCCAATTTTAAACAGCTATTTGAATCGTTATAAAAAAGTTAAAAAACTAACAATAAAATTCGAATCAAGCTGGACCGCTATACGCTCAACAAAATTGGTCATTGGTAAAATCGCCATAAATAAATTTTAAAAACTTTCCAATTATAATTTTTATATATTAGTTAGATAATTGTATAGTTCATGTTCTGAACTAAGTTAAAATTCAAGAACATATAAATAATGAACAAAACGTGATTTATTTTTAGGCCCAAAACATGTAAATTCTTGCCGTGGGCAATGTTGCCTCACAAGCACCCAACATTAATCATCCAAATCATCAAAGTTGGACTTGGTTTAAGGTTGATGTTAAAACTGACTCTTTTTTCCTATCAATTGCTGTGAAAATTGTCATTTTAAAAAATTAAACATCGAAACTGCTGTTTGAAATAGCTGTTTTTGGAATTTACGATCGACACGAAAACAGGCAAACATTTTGCGGAATGAGCTAACTATTGAGCAACAGCAGAACTAAGTATTAAAAGAAAATATCAAATTCAAACAAATTTCAATGCAAATAAATTAATGCATGATGGTACTCTATATAGCTCATCTAATTAGTTAATAAAATAACGCACTTTTCTTCATCGATGAGTTGTTGTTTTTTTTTTTTACATATTTTAGGATGGATAGTTGAAAAAGAGTTCATCAGGACATGAATACTTGTTTTATTCAGTGAAACAAGGAAATCTACCACTGCTATTTGAGTCTTTAGCCAATAGGACTTTATAAAACACAACATTATTTTAGCATCTGAAATACATGACCAAAGTTGAAAGTTTATGCTACAATATGTATAGTGTGACAACTAAAAGGATAAAATGTGATTACAAGTGTCAAAAAATTGGCCCGTGAGAAACAAATTGCTGCCTGAATGAAGTGTATTCCGCCCCAAGGTTGAAAGGGTACAACACAAAGGTACCTAGCCCTGTACACAGGTATAGGTGTTAGGAATAAAGCAGGTGAGATAGCAAATTCAAGATTCACACAGTTCTCTTGTGCAACAGGCCACCTGTGGGTTGCTTTGAAACGCCCCTCGGGGTGTAACAATACACACTGTGTCTTGTTAGCTACAGGTTCTCTTTAAACACAACGCTTATTAAGCACCCAGTTTCCTCGTTGGTTGTGTTTACATTCACCGGGTTTTATCTGTTAGCAATGTGTAACGAGTGTCATGTAAACGTGTATACTTTGTATATTCTGTGCTGTCACATGAATTATTAACATTCTAATAATATAGATCTTTATTATTGATAATATTTATTGATAAATTTAATTTAATTTTTTACCAGGATGTAATTTCATATCTGTCACAGAGAGCGTGACTTGATATCACTTCCTTAAATAAACTTTGTACATTATTTAATAAACGTATTAAATAATAAATGATTATATATATAATATCTTGTGAGAGTGGCTGGCGCAATGGTTGAGGTTTCGGAATCACAATAATGAGGTCAGTGGTTCGATGCACATGCTTAATGTTTGCATGCATTTTTGGGTAAGAAATCATCCACATTTCCTCTAGCCACCCAAGAGAATAAAGTGGGTACCTGGAATAAATGTCATATGTGCTGATTACAGTTGCACCACGACTGCATTCAATAGGCATTTGTTCCAATGACTGGGGTAATATAGTACTTATCTTGGCACTATATTCTTCTAACTTTTAATATCTTATTGTTATCATTACCATTATTACAGGTACTTTAACAAATATTTTATTAAAATAGCATCTCTTATTTTACCTATTTCACCTATATTTAATATATAATACAATTTAATCAAGCAATTATAAAAATTATATTAATTAATTTTATTATATAATAGTTGATCTCTTATCATTCCAATTTTATCTCATAAATTGTCGAATAATTAAATGCATTACTATTTGAAAATATAAAAAATATATACATAATTATGATGTTGATGTTGTTTTTTCTTTTAATCCACTTTTAAATTTTACCTTTAATTGATTTTAATTATCAAATTTATAAAACGCTTGTAAATTCTATATTATATCAGAAGATCCCTATCAAGGGTAAATTTAAGAAGATGTCTAAGGGCTTAAACCTGCCTAAAATTTACCTGAAAATATTCTTTTTATTAAATTACAATGGCAAATTATTGTTAAGTAAAGATGAAAGGACCCCAAGACAAAATGTTGGGCATTATTGCAAATAAAAATGTAGCATGTCACAGGAAAACCACCACGTTGTTGGAGAATCGGACAATAAGACGCAGAAAGCTGCGCACAGTATAGATAAAAAGAAGTTAATCGTTATTATCTTTGTACATGAATTCCAGCATTAGACTAATATTATTATTTGAAGTGTGAAATACAACTACATTTAAAGTGATTAAGCCTAAGCTAGCAGCAGTACGGTAGTCGGTCAGTGTCACTCACCAGCTGTTTTTGCACTAGCCAGCAAACCCGGGCTAATAGCCTATTCTCCAAACGCCAAGTATGTACAAGGCGATTGAAGTGCAGCACTGAGCAAGATCACCGACGGTATGAAGCAATTCTGCGTCAAGCTTACTTTTATAGCGTTAACATCACCTGCTATGCAAATTTGATATTTCTGCGACTACGCCTGATATGTGAAAGTCGCCGAGCGTAGTAGCCTGAGGTGTTATTCGCAATTTGCACATCATACAATTAAAAATAATATATTTGTATACAGTTTTAATAGTGAAGTAAGCATTTACAAGTGTATTTATAACGATATTTTATTTTAATTTTAATGTTAATATATTACCAGTTGATAATTAATTAGTTGTTTCACATTTCGTAGATATTTAATGTGACACCCATACAATGCTGGTTATTAGAAATTATATATGGGAAGAGCAAAACGGAAATAGTCACAAACGTGCATGACAAGATTGACAGACAGACAGATAGACAGACAGACAGACAGACAGACATTTTTGAAAGCTGTTTATAGAGATGAATTCCGCGTCTAAAAATTGAGTTATAGTTAAAACCATATTACACTTTCCGAAAGCTTTAATACGAGGTAAATTAAAATTGGAAATGTTTAACTGCAGTTATTGGAAAAATATACAAACAATTTCTTGGTATTTGTTTATATTTCCTGTTAATTGATTATTTTAATCTCAATAATGTCCTGTGTGACAACTTAGTGGTTTTTCCATGACTAGCCTCAAACATAAGAAAACTATAGGAAAATTGAAAATTGAGTTGTTGTTATAGCCATGTTACACCTTTCGTAAGCTCTAAAATGAGGGGTAATTTTATAAAAATCGAACATTTATAACTGAAGTTTTTGGACAAAATTTACAAAAAAATCCTTTATATTTGTTTATATTTCCTGTTGTTTATTTGCTTATTTCTCAATAACTTCCTGTGCGACAAATTGATGGTTTTGCCATAAATAGCCTCATATTTTTAACTTGCCAAAATTGAATTTGGACACATATCACCTGGTTCCTGGATCAAGGCCCTCCCATCTAAACATTCCTTGATCTTCTCCTGTATAAATGAAATTCATAAACTCATCAGAGCTTTTCTCAAATTGTTTACAACATGACATATCGGCCAAAAAGATTAACACAGTTATGAAATAATAAAACAAATAATACTGAATGATTAGCTATAGCATTACATATAACTACCAAGGGTAAAATTAACACAGACAACCATGATTATATAATCGTTAAACTAATTACAACCAAAAGTAGTACATCGTGATGAACTGCAGGTATTTCGACAAATAAAAATGAGGAGAGATAAAAAGAGTTAATGGTGCGTTCACACTATGAGAAATTAATAGGGTCATGAAAGATACCTATTTAATAATTACAACATTTTGATTATTTCAGCCGAACCAGACCTCAGCTGAACCAGATATGGGTCGAACTAACAGAATTGGTTGAGCCTAGGTCCTGTAAAGTCAAACTGTAGTATTTAGTGTTTTCCTTCAAAAACCTATTTCATCTATAACCCACCCCCCCTCAGGGCCAGCTGAATACATGGTCTTTTAGTTCATAATGAGGGAATATACAACACTCGCCGTAAATTCACTAATCTACGTTACGGCACTTCACAGATGGAGATCACAATTTGAGATAAGATTGTTTTGTACGTCTTGGCAATCTTTAATTGGGCTGACTATGAAGAATTTCTCGTAAAGTCTCATAATTATCACATTATTTGTAGATTATATTTCTGGCGATCTAATTGATCGTGCTCATATCTGACAGAAATAGACTGCCGTTTCGTTCTACATTGACTAATTGTAACTAATTCTGCTTGAGCCTGGCTCAATAATTCTACAATTTAAATATACAGTCTTTTATGGCATATAATAATCTATTAATTGCAAGTTATGATTTTAATTTATCCAATAGTTGAGAATTAATTCTACTGCCAGGAGGTAAACTGATTTGATAGATTGATATAGCAGACTGCAAGAAATACAATTTACCCAAACTGATGACTTTTAAGGGCCTGTTTCTACTGAAGACCAAATAAAAAAACGTTTTTTTGGAAACGGTTTTTTATAATTGTTTATAAACAAAAGACGCGTTGCAACTGCATTTGACAC
>JAOTQE010018795.1:0-10743 GCA_025631205.1 Nesometra sesokonis | reverse complement strand
TTGTTTTATGGTGTAATATATCGTGAAACTTAAAATAGCACATTATGCAAAACATCTCAAAACACTGTATAACAGTATTGGTTACAAGCATAGCAGATATAAAATTATGAGGAACCCTCTCGCAAAGAACTAATCAAGGCCTGTTTAAATTAATAAAGGAATCATGGATAACTAGGTGGATCGGCAACCCACCCCATTATCACCCATCACAAAGCTTATTTTAAAGCCTTTAAACCCAGCTTAATTGCAACCTGCCATCAACCCTAATCCTCTGACAAAAGTTAAAATACTCTTTTTCTTCGTTTTATCACCAAACACTTACTGGTTTGCCATCCACCCTTGACTTTCTTTAGTTCATCCCTGGCATGGAGCACTAACAATTATTCTAAAATCAAGTCTTTAATATATTCAAAATTTGGTCTACACAGTTTCTATTCACCCAGAAATGGGCTGACTTTTTTATGGTAAAACTAACTGACATACTGTACCGTAATATGTCTAATGCTGACAGTTCAGGAAATTCACTTCTCTGGTAATTTATCCAATCCACACGGTTAATTTAACCTATTCCTGCTTAAGCGTCAAAACAAACCAACCTAGTTTTACCAATTATGTTGCAAAATAATTTATAAAAAAATAGGGGAGAGGAGGTGGGTATCAACCCCCTTCAGGGAAGGCTGGCCGCCCCGTCAGGAAGAGGGAAGACCATTTTCGTCAGGAAAAAGCAAAATAAAAATATTGAATAATTTACCCTAAAAATAGAAAATATGCAAATGGGGAAAAAAAAACTTTGTCAAAAACCAAACCGGCAACCACACCCACCTGGACCTCAGACGTTGGCCCCTCTGTCAGAGACAATGGTCCCCTCGTCGGGCAAGTCCTGGCACCACCATTGACATCACCATCATTATTAAGATATAAACGCTAGCACTGACAGTATACTTCTCAGATAATTTACCCAATCCTTATAATTAATTTACCGATTCCTGTTTGGCTGAGAAACTAACCAATCTAGTTTTTACCAATTTTAATGCGAACAGCATGCTTGGTGAATCATGTTTCTGAATGACCTTTATGTTGGGCAATCATTCAAACCCTGGTTAGCTTGGCCAAATAATGGATGCATTAGTTTTATCAAAGCTCATGGTAAAATAACCGTCAATAATCCATCAGGAAATTTTTTTACATGATGATGATGACGACGACGACATTTATTTCGCGCCTGTTAAAGTCACTACCGTAACTTGCCACCGGCACTGTGGGCATGATGTTCATGCATTCAATGACGTACTCCTCCCCTCAGGGTCACATCATGTCTTGCTGCCCGAAACAGGTGCTACATTCTGCTGTCCACAGCAGGGAATGTATGGACCAGTACACCGGGGTAACCCCCTACTCATCTCAAAAGATGCACTGGGTTCTTTAAAGTGCATAAGAGCCATTGTGTACACTGGGCCTACGGTTTATAGTCCTTATCCGAGAAGACTTGTTCCACCACCGAAACCATGGTGCAAGTGGGCCTCGAACCCATGCTGTTGTTTTTGCTATGGTTCATGGTTCCCTGCTTTAACCGCTCGGCCATACGACTCTCACATGATACGATGCTTTCTAAACCAACCCTTAGTATGAGAATTAGTGGCATAGCACTGCTAAGTTGTAAACAAGAATGTATATCTGCCAGGTTTGAACCAACCACCAGATGATTGGAAGGCATGCATGTTAACCCCAAAGCTAAAGCCCCATTGTTTTCTAGCATGATAAATTAATATTTTTTATTTTATTTTGTATAACATCCAGTAGAAATTTTGTCATTTAAAGGACAACATCATGCTTTCTAAACCATGTCAATTTATGAGGCATAGGGAATAGTACTATCTTTTAAGTCCTTGAAAAGAACGTGGTGTGTAACCAAGTTCGAACTGGGAACTTCAAAACTAAGCTAGCACCAGGTCATAAAATATATTATCTCATTTGTCCGATGCTTAAAATACTAGTGATTTATTGTGTATTCAAAATTTTTCTATTAACACACTTTCGTACAGCTGTTGTTTACAAAATATCATCCAAAAATCATTTCCACAATCTGTAACCCCAAACCAACATTAATCCTAGCATCATTGAATCTTATAGTCTTGATATCTTTGATGTTAACCGATAATTATAGTTAATTTATTCAGATATAATATATATGATTTAATGTATCATAGGTGATAAGTTTTAAACAATAGTAATGATTTAGTTGATTAGACACACCATTAGTTGGAGTCTATTTATATTGCAATGATATTCATCTGTTAGTTCAAGGTTGTGGCAAAGGTAGAAATCTCTATCACTATTGTTTTTATCTATAGATGTATTGTCATTTGAAAATAACATAAACATCATCGATAGAAAATGAAGTTGTAACTCGCTATTATTATAATATAGTGGTTTGGTTTTCAATTTATACTGCAAATTACAAAAAAAAAATCTTCACTGACAAATAACAAGCATCTAAAACAACCTTGGTCAAAACTATCTTGGGCTTATAAACCTCCTATTCTAGATAGAGCAAGTCTATTAAAACTAACTAGAACATTTTTTTTTTGTTCATTTCATAAACAAAAACTAGTGAACTTCAGCTGAGACTACTATCAGTCAATTTTTAAAGATGTTAACAGAGATAACATGAAATTTAAAAACATACTATTAATATAAAAACTTTTTTTGCACCAAAGAATAGTAAAATTATAACGGTTTCCATCATTTTGTAGTGAAAATTTGTGAATTATACCCTAGTTTCTATTTTAAACGCAACACATTTCTTCAAATAAGTTAATTTCAGATTCAATTTTATTTTTACAGATTCACATTTTACCTGACTTGTAGTATTTTAAATGCCTCATTTAGCTACGTTTAACAATGATAAAAATAATTGTAGCATTCTATAATCACATGGTGAACCTTTGTTTAATGAAGAGAAAACAGTCTATTATAAATTTGTCAAATCTATACATAAACAGTGTTTAAGTTACTCATTTCTCTTTTTTTTTATTTCTGAATTGTATTTAAAAAAAAATAATACATACATTTTCATATAAAACAAAAAAAAATTGTACACTATACTTTTTTGTGTGTAATTTTTTTTAATTTGTTTTTTCCTAGAATTGGTGACAGGAATTAAATTTTCAAATGACTACAAACACCTTTATTCAGTGTCAGGAGATGGGTAAGTTCTTAAAAAAATATTTGTGATCTATGAAATTATTGAACAGTTAAGAAAGGTGTGCATTATCCATATTAAAATATCGACACTGATATGCCTCAGTTTACAAATTAGATTGTTTACTTTAAAGAACCAAGTCCACAAGTGTTGAATTACACTAGTGTGCTCAAACACTTCCATTTAAATGAAGGTATTCCCATTTTGGTGCAAGGAAATGAAGTGAGCGAACCGAAGAAAGACAAAAGTAATAGCTTTTTTACTCGAGAATAAAATTTAACAAGTATAGAGATACCTAAACATTTTTATTTTTTTAGAAAAAATAAACAGGTAATTTTCCGAAGAAATTAAATTTTTGCGGAGGAATGCCTCTTTAACTTGTATTTCATGATTTTGAGACTTTAACAAGGTCTAGTTTAGCATAAAATTTGGTTCTCCAGAGTATCCGCTTTGGGAGATACAATGGCATCTCAAATTTTACCATTGAACCTATTTTGGCTACTACACATCTATACTATTTACTCCATAAAATTGTTTGTGGGACCCTAGCAATATATTCATATGTAAAGATTTAATGGGAAAAATTACTGCATATTTTCAATTTGTTATATTTTCAGTTTATCAAACTTTTTTTTCTTGCAGGTGTATTTTTGTTTGGAAGTTACCTTGGGGTATGACATACTCAATGAAGTCAAAAGTTGCAGAACTTCAAGCAATAAAAAATCCAGAACCAAAAATGAACGTAGAAAGGTAAAGCCTCTATCATATACTACTAATTGTATTGATTTTTACCAAATATATTTTCTGAATATTGAAACAATTGAAGGTGGGATACTCTCCCTTGATTGGACAGTTGTTGTCCAATCACAGGTTACTAATTCCCAGTAATTTGCCACTCACCATTGTACATCTGGTTAGATTGCAGAAATGGGAATAAATTGTTTTACTGAAGGACACAAAGTAACTTTCATGTCTAACTCTTAAACTGAACCTCTTGATTGGGAGTGTGAACCAGGTGTGTATTTAAGGGTGGGGGAGGGGCCACCCCACACAGCCCTTCCCCCACCACAAATAGTGGGTACCAAAATCGTATGATGAAGACTATATGAACCAGGCGTAAACTGATGGAGGAATATAGGAGTTTTTATTATTTTGTTAAGTTTATTGTTCATTAAACTATATTGTTCATTGGTTTATTCATAAATATTCAGTATTCAGTTGGATTGACTAGAAAAGTGTAGCTTGAAATTTGGTCACCCTAGTGCAGTTACATTTACAAACAGGCAGAGGTCTCAAGTTTGATGAGTGAAAAATCAAGAGATTTTATGTTGGCTGCTTTGTCGATCAAATTTGCGTAAATCCAAATATGTGACGCGTCACAATAAAAAACAGAACACAAAAAAGTACAAAACAATATGTAAAAATATCTATATTATTGTATATAAATTGTATTTAACACTGAGCAGAGCTCGTATTTTTTGTAGGGACAACTGATTTTGCTCCAAGGCAAGGCCAAGACCCACTCTGAATATATTTAAAATACTTAGGAGAAATATTTAGGAGAAAATGTATTTTTTCAGGAAGGAGAGAGATGTCTCAAAAAATCAGGAGACTCCTGCAATTTTCAGGAGACTTGGGGCCTCTGAACAGGTATACAGGACAATGGTGCAGGACCGACAATGACATCTGATGATAAAAATATATCACTAATAGAATAACTTCATGTTTTTTTTTAAGGAGAGGAACGTACATTGTACCACCAGAGAGTCTTCCAAATGTTGTACCAAATAGCACCAAACAGAATCATCGTATCTCCATCATTGTAGATGATACATTGTTTCAGCCAGCTAGGGAGTCATTGTTTCCAACAGAGATCAAACTGCAACATAATAGGACAACAGAACTTAAAGGTTAGTCCGGATGATGACATAATCAGTGTTGAAACATTGAAGCAAAATAATTGTGTCTATCGTGTTTCTTGGAGTACAATATACTTTCTAGTCAGTTTATAAATTGTATTTTATAAAATGATTAGCGCACTGTAATTTTCTTGTTTTTATTCAGTTAATTATTTTGACGTTTTTCTAAGTAATAATTTCTATAACACGTTGAAAATCAGTAGCATTTATCTCCACTAACCACACATATTTATTTACACTCCTAGTATTCTAATGTGCATAAGCCTTCAGAATAGTTTGTATAAACATGTACTAAAATAAATAATTGGGTTTTTTTTTCCATAGAATCTGCTTCTCCAGATTATCGATTCAGTGTTGGCCAATTACCATCCTGGGCTAAGAAGCAGGTTTGTAGAAAATCCCATCTTAAATTTAAAATTCTGTTCCAATTATCAACTTATGTTGAGCTTTATATAAAGGCCACCTCCCCACATCAAATCACTATTTTATTGTGAGACCTGATAGTTTTCTTTAGAATCTCAAATAGCTAAATTTAAATAAAGGATTTCAAACAAAAATATAAACATATATGAAATTTAGTAATGTTGACAGCAAGTATTCTTCAGACATTGATGAAAATATCATTAAAGGCTATATGGCATAGTATTTGGATTTTAAGAAAATTTTGTAATTAGGTTTTGGATAATATAATTATGTTACATAAATCCACCTTTTCTATAAATGAATTGGTATAATCACAATTTTAAACATCATTTTTTATTGCTATTTCTAATACTGGGCAAAAATGTAAAAATGCATGCATGGGTCATGCATGTGCAGATCGATTTTCATGTCCTATTACTTCCATGAGTCTGGTCGTCGCTGATGCGAAAGCTCGGTAATTAATAGTAATGAGTTCTTCATGATGTTGGAATCACACCTGGTTTGAATCTCTTAAGCTGGGCACTCACCGTCGCACTACTAAACCGTCGGTCGCACGACTAAACTGTCGGTCGCACGACTAAACTGTTGCCACCATGTGTGGGTTCCAGATGTGATGACAGTCTACTCATCGACCAACAGTTTTTTTTTTAGTGATTCAACGGTGAAATAAAAAAAAACCGTCGGCTGACTGGAAACCACACACAAGGGCAGCGACGGTTTAGTCCGTCGCACAACGCAGTGAGTACGTGGCTTTAATAACCAGGAAAAGATTTTGCTTGTGCTGAGGCTTGTGATGAAGCCACATCCCTATAGAGTCAAACTTGCTTAGGTTGAATCCAAAATGGCATTAAAAAAATTTAGATTTACAAAAAAAAAAATTGACTACAGATTATTAATTAATGGAAACTCATCTATCTGGCATGAAAAATTTGACTAAGAAATAATTCGACTTAGGCAAGTTTAACTGGAGCACTTTTGTGTTTTTTCATTTTTATTATGACCAAATACAACACTGTTATTGTATTGTAGGTGATGGGACAAGAGAACCAATCAAGCCCCAGCACATTCATCAGTCCATCACATCCTAAAGGTCGCTGGGGTCAGAGGTTGGACAAGGGCTTCAAGGTCAAGTCGGATGTTAATGAGAGTATTCTGCTTAACCTAGATGACTGTATGGGTAAGAGGTTCAACTATAAATAGATTTGAGCATCCAGATGTACATCATTAGATGCTTCTATTACTACGCTACACTAATTATGCTGAGCAGAGGTTGGCAGGGCCACACACCCTAAAGCTTATTTTAAGGCCTTCCACGCAGCCTAATTCCAACATGCCACCCACCATATGAAAAAAGTAAAATGATTGTTTTTAATCAGTTTACCACACACCCTTACATTGTTTCCTCCCACCCTTGGATTTTTCTAGCTATGTTCATGTACACTAAAGGCTGTTTTCCACGAGGTGAATTTATTCACTCAAAAAGCAACCAGTTTCACGCCTGCACAGTTTCATCTTTCAACCAAAATCTTTCGCCAAACCATTCGCTTTCTTCACTTCAGTTTACACTGCAACAAATTTTGTAGCCCAAATTCTTTCTACTTTTTAAAGCAAAAAAATAAGAAGCCAATCTGAGTACTAGAATAAATTTGACACTCCCAGGATAATTAAACCGAATCAGTGGACTTAAGATCAATATAGAAATGCATGTTGTACACAACATCTATATTTATTATTTTATAAATTATTAGTATATATTATTTATTATATATATTTGCAGATTTAATCTTTTGTTTTGCCATAATTAAAGTATTTGTATTAATCTGTTAAAATAATGCAAATTTCAAAATCTTGCGACTAAAATTTATCAAGTTGCCAGTGAAAGATAATAATGCAAGTTCTTCAAATTGTCAAACATCAATAATCAAACTTAATGTTGAAATTCTTGCTCATATTAAAGTACCTTAACATGAATGCTCAGAACTTTGTGTTATTATTAGAATATTAATTTTGGCACAGTGGTTGCAGTACTGTACCAAATCCATCATTGAGGAATAGATAGAGGAGCATCTAGATAACATCATTAGAAGCTTCTATTGCTATACTAAAGATGTATGTTTGCTTGAAAATGATCAAAATATTTTTTTTTTAGTTGAAAGTAACGTGAAAGGTAAAGGTAGCAGGTAGCTTAAACTGGACACATGCTGCAGCTTTGACTCCTTCAGTACACAGCAGTCCTTACTGTATAAAGGAGTGATATTGCTGAACTAAACTGTTTAGATTGGCTTGGAATATTTCAGTGTGATAACACCAAAGATAACCCATTAATTTTTGTTTGCCTCTTTCTATTAGAAATTCTCCTGATTTACATTCTTTTAAGAGGAACTTAAAACACCATTTATTTCAGAAATGTTATTGATTTTGGTTTGGACTCACTAAGCGCCTTTGATAATCTTTTTTGAATTGGCGCTATATAAATATCTGTTATTATTAATATCTGTTATTATTATTAAGTTCAAAAACTTCCAGTGGGGTCCTTTTGGTGGTGATGGGGCAGTACAGCGGTAGCCAATCCCTTGCTCTTTTCCAAAGAGTGTACTGTGTTCTTAACATGTACATAAAACTAATTGAGGCCAGTAATGGCAAACCCACCAAGTTGTTTGACAGGAAGTTATTGAGAAAAAACCAATAAACAAAAGGAAATATAAACAAATACAAAGGAAATTTGTGTATATTTTGTCCAATAACTTCAGTTATAAATGTCCGATTTTGATAATTGACCCCTCATTTTTTAATTATAATATAGTTTTAACAATATCTCAATTTTCAATTTTCCTACAACTTGGTGGTTCTGCCGTGTCCGCCTCAATTGCGTAACATCCGTAGACTTATTTCCAGTGAGATCCTTCTGTTGGTGATTGTCAGTAGACCAGTAGCCCGTGTCTTACTTTTTTCCAACGACTGCACTGCGTTCTTAACATGCAAATGGAACCAATTATTTAACATCCATAGTGGAGTTATTTCCAGTGATGTTTTTCTCTGGTGGTGGGCATTCTTCAACTTGGGCACACATCATGTTGCACACAGGACCAACTGCTTAACATCTCATCCAAAAGACTGTACGCTATTAACCTCTATTTAGATTCTCCAGCTGAAACAAGGAAAGGGGTGATGTTTTCTCAAACCAGGGATGTCTGATATTCCATGGTTTAGCTCACAGCACAGTGAATGCCACCAATTTATCTGACTGAACTCAGTACCACTCATGCATCATATATCTCAACACTCTTCTTCATTTGTTTTTTAGATCGAAGGAGGTACACCGTAGAACCTGATAACATATCAGACCAAGTGAGTGAATTCTTAAACAGCTTATTTACTGTAAGTAAAGTTTTATTTATTTGAAGGTGCTGGCATATACGCATGTTGCACGCTGTTGCATATTCTGCCACAGAAGTCGCCTAACTGACCAATGATAAATTATCATCACTAACAGTTTGTAAGTATAGACTTAATACATAAATATGAGGAATGTTTATCCTGAAATAATTTTAGATCCTTGGCGACCATGACAAAATTATCCTGTTGCAGTTACTGCAGTAATTCAGTTACAACAGTATTAAAGTTCAGTAGTTGAAAGAAAATATAAGAAACCACCAAACATATTCACCAAAGAAAACATAATGACACTGGATTACTGCAGTAACTGCAGTAGAATACTTTTGACATGGTACTGTAAAATAAAAATTTTGCAAACATTGCATTCACTTTCTCAAGACACAGAGGTGATGCCACATCATGTTGGAAAATATTTTGAGAGACCAAACTGAACATTGGCAAAGTACATTTGCCCTTATACCTTTATTTTTTGGATCAACAAGAAAGCAATTAAGCAAAGAATATTTAATAAATTGTAACAGTCGTATAATATTTGATTTGTTGGCTTGCTCTATGGTTTGCAATTGGCTAAAAATTTATATTCACATCACAACAATTATTAAATGCTTAATACCATTACTTTGATTATATTTAAATATTGCAAGAATAACCTAAGTATTACTTAGCCAGGGCAGTGGGATGCTTCTCATACTGAACAATGTGGGCCACCAGCAAATTTGGTTTTGCCATTTTTGATAATTTTTACTGCTTTGATTGTGCTGCCCTCTTGACTTCAAAATTCGGAGGGTCAGTACTATATTGTATCTTGACTATTTCTTTTTTTCAATTTACATTTCAAATATAAAACAAGTAAAACAACACAAGTAAATCTTGATAGAGTGAACATTATACCATGCTTAATAACTATCTTATAATTTTCATTTTATTTATATTATTTATTTAACATCTATGATTTCTGAATGCAAAATACATATATACATTGCAGTGTTCTACCCACCATCAAATGCAGGTATTATGGTAATCGTACACCATGATTCGGGCAAACAATTTTTTTTTTTAATATTAAATAAAAAATAAATACCTCTTTTAAGCGTTATATAAATTTTTCCAAGAATCTTGGTCAACTATTAAGCTGAGCACTCGTTGCGACATGCAACGATTGCACTAAACGGTTGCATGACTAAACTGTCGTTCCCTCTATGTGTGGTTGCCAGACGTAATGACAGTCTTCCACTCATCGGCTGACAGGTGTTTTTTTTAGTGATTACCCTGTCACTAAAAAAAACCTTCGGCCGACGAGTAGAAGACTGTCTTTGTGTCTGCGACCACACACACAGGGAGCGACGGTTTAGTCGTGCCACTGTCACACGACACATTGAGTGCCCGGCAAAGATCTTACGATGTAAAGATAGCACGCTGGCCTATTCCAGTGCGTAATGCCATGGAATTGTGCCCGCTACAAAATGAGTAACAAACGCGCAGGTTGAAAATAATGCTATTGATTGTGATTGTAAATGCAATTGAAAATTGAATAATGAAATTAATTTACATTCTACTTCAAATTCAGTATCACCCCTTTGGAAAATAAATCCAAATGATAAATATTTTAAATAATTAACTATTAAAAAAATGAGAATAAAACAATACATTTTATAGCACCCCCTGCAAAATAAGGAGTAGATTTTTAGCGTTAGATGGTGTTCATCTTTGGTATCTTTTATTTCAATAAGTAAAAAATATATACATCAAGAATTGTGACCATTGCAGCAATTAGGGCTGAATTGAGGAATACAATTACATTTA